>VZTX01011994.1:604455-698445 GCA_013400915.1 Pardalotus punctatus
AAAAAAAAAAAAAAAAAAATAGAAAGATAGTTATCCCTACATAAAGAAAAATAAGTCGAGCCATTTAAAACGTGTTTTAAAGGGCTTACTCTTCCAGATCTCCTTTTATTTTTTTCTTAGTTTTTAATTACTTTTCTCTTAACAGCTCCACATGACAAGATATCTCTCTTCCCAGCCCAGAGGGAATGACTGAAGCTCCTGTTTGACTATCCCAGTGCTTTTCCGACAGCTGTACTGCTAGCCTTGCCTTATTTTGTTGTTGTTGTTGTTGTTGTTGTTGTTGCTGTTTTTCCTTAGCTCTTGGGATTGGCTAATAGAAGAACTCTGCTGTGAAGCCCATCTACAACATGGCAGGGTCATGGTTTCCCTCTGGCAAAGGAGTCTGTTTGCAACATGTGAGGATGAGTTGGTGCAAACAGCAAGCCAAATGTAGTATTAACTCCACCAACTTTGTGGAGGTACTTTTTATCAAAGTGACACATAAAAAAAGGAGGACATGAAGCTGATCTCTGGAAAGGAAGTAGAGAAAACTCCTGAGCTTGTGCCAGACCGCAGTGAAGTCCAAGTGAGTGCCCAAGTGTCCCATCATTGTCCTTCCTTTTAGCACATGGAGCACAATGGGACAGCAGTCCTACTGAGAGCCTCTAGGGGCTACTGCAGTTCAATAAATCACAATAAATAAAATGAAAACCGGGGTTTGAGTCTGATATGGGCTGTGTTAATCTCTGGTGTGCTATCTTGGACATCAGAAGTGTTACATGCAATGTAATTTTGCCCCCTGAGCCTTTGCTGACTACTCTTGCATTGCCACAAAGGATAAAGGATGGCAGTGAGTACAGATTATTCTCTTAGGACACAGTGTTTTGTCTTGTTTTCCTGGGGGAGAAATTAATCTTTCAGTACTCTTTCTTGCTTTGTTCCCTGCTTTCTGATAATATTATAAAAGTAGCATTTTTAGCTTATGCTAGGCTCTGCAGAGAACACACCGATTTTGTGTACATAACAGTTGTTTCACTCTTTGCTAGCGCTTTAATGAAATTTTCTTTTATTTGAGTTAATAAGAATCAATGTTTTACTAATTTTGTCTTTAAAGATACCATGCACCCTTGATAATTCTCTCCCACCACATGGGGTTTAGTTCACTGTGAAGTGTTGCATGCACCATATGAGGCTTAGCAAGAGATTGTGCATGTGAGAAAAGGGGCGAGCTTGGGAACAGCATATTTAAGAAACTCAGAATTTAGGAGGAAATCTCTACAGGATATCAAAGCAAATTTCACTCCAAGAAGGTTTCACTGTGTCAATAGATGTAGCACAAAGGCTGCCTGTTGTTTCACAAACAATGAATCTTCTCCAGCCTATAAATAATGTAAAGACAAGTCTCAAGATTTTTTAAAAATTCTGCTAGCTTGAGGCTACCTACCCAGCATGCCTCCTTGTTTACAACTTCCACTACAAACATATATTGTGTTTGTTTTCAGACAAACATCAGCTTTCCCGACTCCTGCAATTAACCTCCAGTATACATTAGCAGCAGCCTTTTAAGCAGTTTTTACATCCAGTGACACTGGGCAGCACGGCCATGGGGTGGCTGGCTCTACACCACAGAGGAGTGACCTCCTTGGCAGGACCTGTCTGATGAAACCCCTTCACCTACGGTGCTAAAGAGTTACTGCCATCAGCTGCCAATCCTTTGCTGAGCACCTGGTCTGCAGGTAAACTCCCTTAAAGCCGTTGATAAAGGTAAAATGAAATGGAGCATGGAGTAAAGGTGCTACCACACCTTACATAGACCTTGGGGATATAAATGTGATCTACACAAAAGAATGGATTTGTAAAGTACGATTTTTTGTCCAAAGGTTGTCATTTGTGTGAAAGGGCCTGAACTCCCAACATCTCCATGAGTGCAGGTGAGTGCCCTTACTGCTTGAGCTCTCCTCAGATGTTTGTCTCTCATACTGCATTTTTCTGTGCAGATACAGTAAGCCCAGGGGAGAGACCCTGTGCTTAAGATAGCATGTCTGGCCAAGGTTAGGGCTCCTTGTACAGTATGGAGTCATGTGCTTGGACTCTGGCAGGATGCCTAGGGCACAGACCCCCTGCATGCCCCTTCCTAAGCAGCAGTGTCTCACAGGAAATACAGGTGCTTGTCTGTTTTGTGTGCTGTCTGATCCTGTCCCTGTGGGCGAGGTGTGCTCTATGACCAGTGTTTGTTCACATAGTTTTTAGAATCTCATTAGATTGTACATGCTCAGAAAGAGGTTTTGTGTGCAGTCAGGAATACAGAATCCTGGGTGTTTATAGAGCTTACAGAAAGGAAAACAAAGTCAAGACACAGATGGAGTGTGGGCAACCAAGGAGATTTGGACAGCGAGTCTGGACTTAAGCAGTTAAAACCCACTTTCTTTCAATTTCATCCACTTTCAGTCTTAATTGGAATAATCTTGAAACACATTGTTCAAAAAATCAAATTTGGGTCAAGGACAATTTAGTCTATAGCTCTACACTTTACATGAAAAATTTGTAATGATGAAAGGCTTCTGTCTGGGACCTGAGTCTTGGATACTTCTAAGCATCCTCAGAGTTTTCTCTTTGTTGTTATGCACTTTGGTTTTCCTGAAGGTTTTTTTTCAAATGAACCAGAGTTTTTTTAAAGTGAGTGCAATTTATTTAAAAGCACATTTGAAGTTCAAGAAGAGACAAATAGTTCATTCTAATACAATGTAATAGACCAAGACTATGATAGAGTATGTCCCACACGAGAGAGCTGGATTGATTGCTGGGATCAGTCAAGGAACAACTGCAAACCATAGCCATCCTTCAGATTTTTGATGCTGTATGGGAAGAGGCATCCACCCAAATCTTTCCAGTTTTCTAAATCTTGGCTCACAGGTGTCCATCTGCACAGTAACAGCAACAAAATAAACTGCTCAGCCACATTCTGTGACTGGACAGAGAGGGAAAATTCCCCTCTGCCCTGCTTTGGGCTGATTCACTCAGGACAGAAAGGAAGTAATTTCTTGGACAAATTACGGCTGACCCATTGCAGCAGTGATACCCATTTGGCAGCTTTCAGCCTGGTAGTTGCATAATCATGAGGTGTACCCATGAGGCATAAGCAAGAAAAAGCCTCGAATTGCAAGAATTTAGGAAAGCAACAAGGAAGAGTTCACCAAGTCACATGGTGCTCCTGTCAGTCCCCCAGAAGGTGAAGAATTCTCAGGCTTTCATTAGCTCTCAAAGGTATTCCAGGTGCACATCTAATCTCCAGGCCCTACATATCCAGCTGAGGTATTAGTTCCTTACTGCCCAAGTCAGGTTTTGTGTTCTACAAATGCTCTACAGAAATATCATTATAAATCCATAGCTGAAAGGGCCTGTGCATCTTAAGTGATCTCCCGTTTTCTACCTCTGAATATTCTGCCAGCAGAGATTTAGAACATTGGCTCTGTAAATGCTTTCATGTCAAGACTAAAGGCAACACTTGTTTAATTCATTCTTTGACCCAACAGCAGCTTTATCTTAGGTTATCACTTGTTAAGCTCTCTAGAATGTTTTAAACATGAAGGGGCTGCTGTGTATATATATCCAGTGTATTGTATTTTACTTGTACAAATTTGACAGTAGTGATTCATAAACATCAAAACCATTTCCTTTCTGTGCTGCAAATTATGCTTTTCTTTAGCTCCGTTCACAGGGTGTGTAACCCATTCTAGACAAAAGAAAAAAAAAGAAAATCGTATTTATCCTCTACGTAATTTGTAATTCTTTATTGTAGGTTACTAGAGGTCACAGATTTATATACATATGCTTATATGGATATATTGTTATATATACTTGTGCGCATAAAATAAAGTGTTGGTGTGCATATAAATATACCTGTATGTACAGTTTGGGTACATATATATTTATAAGTATAGATATGCACACAGGAGGCCAATTGTAGCAATATTATATGCTGTGGTATAAATGGAGGACTGGAGTTATACATCAAAGGTACTTCAACCTGATTAGAATAACAACTAAGGTTTGCTGTACATCAAAATAATTTACACTACTCTGTGTGAACCCATCATTTCTGTAAGCATAGGATTTATCTGTAAGTTGTCAAAACAAAACTGTATTTAAAAACAGCATCTCAAAATGACCCCTCAGAAATTGCATCAACAGAATCCTTTTGGATTTGCATGGCATAACATGTATCAGAAACCCAAAAGTATTGTATTATAGAGTCACAAGACTCTTGGGACCGGTCTGTGCATTTACTCCTAACAATGGTGTTGTCTACACCATAGGACAGATAACTTTTCACCTGAACACCCCATTCTTGTGCTGAAGTCTGATTCCTCTCTCTCTGAACATAGTGACAAGATCTGAGTACTTGCCATCCTCTTGTTGCCTCTTTAAAAAACCCAAAACAGCCAGCCAAAGCCAAAGTAAAAACAACAAAAAAGACCCCAAACCAACAATTTGGTGAGAGTGTCGAGGGGAGGTTTGCAACATCTTGCAATACATTTCCCAATCCATAAACCGGGGACTGAGGACCGCAATGCAGGCAGAGCAGTTCAGCCCTGTGCAGAGATGTGGATACTATTTCAAATAGTTTAGTCTCAACATCCATCTCATCTTCTAGTTACCCACTGTGACATCAGCACAGTCATGTTTAATAAGCACATAAAACACTAGAATGAAACTGCAAAGATCAGTGTCTGTTCAGGAAACATACCATCTGCTGTTCGGTAATACTACCTTCCAAAAGTACATGCTACAGTCCTTGCTCTACCTATGACCAGCAAGCCAGAGATGGTGAAACCCTCAGCTGCTCGTGGCTGTGCTGTGTCACAGAAACCCGAGCACCCCCGTAACCACATGCTGATCAGTTAGGACATGGGCACTGACAGCAGCAGACCTCTGTCAGATGCCTTAGCCCCGAGTAATTTCTCAACAAGATACATTGACAGGAGTAATGTGAAAAAAATACCCTGAGCAGAAGAATGGGACAGCAAAAGTTACAGCTCCATCAGGAAGGAGGTACTTTAGACAAAGTTTAAACAATCTGCTTTGTAACTGCAACTAATAGTTGCCAGCAACAAGGGGGATTCTTAGAAGAGAAATTTCTTTTTTGACACCTGCTTGTTTTGAAACACTTTATTGTTTTAATAGTTTTCAGATGGTGCAGGCAGAAAAATATATGACAATACAGTATAGAACTGCAGAAAGAGTGTGCCTCATGCAGAATTAACTGGTTGTGGCTAGTGTGCAGAACAGACAGCAGGGTGAGCAAGAGCAGTGTGCTAAAGTGAGTTGGAACCAGCCCTGACTAATGAAACCCACAGAAGATGTTACCTACAGTGGGATTCAGCTCCACTAGTCACAGCTGTTAAAAAAGTTAGATGTCTAGTCAAATCTAATCCCTTGTGCTCCTGAGGCTGGTGAGGCACCAGCACAAAAGACAGCTCCAGAGGTTAATGAATCCCAACTATTTGGAAGAGAGCTTAAAACAGAAAGATCTGTCCCCTCAAAGGAGCAAAACCAAATACTGATAAAACCTCCTTGCTTTTACCACAGCTGCAGTAACATGGAGTGAACTCCATTTATGACCCAGGCTGACGTTCATAAGGAAAGAACAGTACTCTAACATAACAGACATGTGGAACAGCAAAAATCCTCTGTTTTTCATATGTGGTTGGGGTTGGAGGGAAATAAATTTGTGAAACACTCCAACACCAGGCACTGTGAAAGATGTAGACAGACAGTGGTAGGCATTTCTGCTAAACTGCGGTTCTATGCCATGAAAGCTAAAAGGGTTTTGACCATATAACTATAACCAAAATATTGAGCCCCAGACAATGTAGACTGAGGTCCCTGATGCACCAGACACTAGAAAAACTTTCAATTGTTGTAATTTTAGTTTCCTTTTCAGTTCAGAATGGCTTATATTTCAATCTGCTGCCATAACCTGTAGCAAAGGAAAATCAGAGCTCACACTGAACAACAAAACCATGCTTCCATTTATCTTTTTTTAAAGAATGTACGCATATTTTTAAGAAGTAGAAACAGTTAGAAAGCCCTGAGACCAGTTGATGCTAATGATTTTCTATTCAGTGCATGGAATTTTCTTAAATAAATAGATAAATCAGCTGTCAATACCATGCTTATTCTCCCATTAATGTCATAACCATGGAAAAATATGTATATAATGTAGTACGCTCCACTGGGACTGAGGCAATGACACCTTTTTAGAGTGTGAGTAGAAGAAATTATTTCAGACATATATTTTGAATATCTATTTAAGCTATCATGTTGCAGTGAACAAAATGTGTTTGTCCTTGCTTGTTCTGCAATCAAGTCTAGCTCTGTGTCTTAGGGGGCTGATGTTCTCATCACTTTAACTTTCTCGATTGGCGGGGGATCAGCCTCTCTTTGTTGCTCACATTGAGTAGGCAAACTTGCAGATTTCAATCCTCCTGGAATTTTTCTCTGAACTAATGAGCTCTAGTGTACCTTTCGGCCTGACAAGGAAATTGTGAGCCTGGGAGCATTCCCCTCAGACAGGGTAGGACCTCAGAGAGGGGCTCTTGGTGGAGAAACTTCACTATCAATGTCCTTGCAAACAATGTGGCTCCTTAGCAAAATGCTCAAAACACATGCAGAGAACTAAATTAACCATGGCAAGAACAACAACAAAACCCAGTCTATAACCACTTAGAAAAAAAATACCCAGATGAAATCTGTGGGACTAAATAACCTGTACTTGAATGGAATTATCTGGGCCTTTTTTATTTCCTTGTGGGTTATATAGGACGAAAAAACAGTGCTACACCTTTGATGTCATTTAAATAAATATTCAAAGTCCCTTCAATTACTGCCTGAATAAATAATGTGGACGCAAATAAAATGGAGAAAACCAGAATGACTTTCTGGTCTTCGTCAGGGGAATGGACTTCGGAAGTAGCAGCACTATACTGTACATGAGGCAACTTCAAAAAGAGAGGAAAGGAGAAAGCTGAGAAGAGCAGATGTTTTAGCCTCTCAAAGGCACTACATTGCTAGCTGTGTGTTCAGGAGAGTCTACATTAGTACTACTGCCTTCCACCACTGTGATTGTTCAATCTCATTTTTGGAAATTATACTTTCTTGCCCTTTGTGCCCTGAGGGAGGTCTTTGTGCATTACCCTGCTGTCTGCTTCTGTGAATCCTTTATAGAAAAATAAACCTAGCCATGAGAAACTGAGAATTTTTTGCAAGCCAAAACATCCCTGAAGACCCTTCTCTTGGGAGTGAGATTTTAATTCCAGGGATTATTTCAAGCACATCTTGTGCTTTGATCCACCAAGTGCCTTGTTGTGACCGGCCTTTCCCAGAGGCACACCTTGATCCCTCTTGTGATTCCCCACAGTACTTCAGCAACACCTCTGCTTTCATGACAACAGGCAGGACTTTGTGGCAGCTGTTTTTAAGCCATTACAGTTGAGGAAAATGTTTTGTACTGTGCTGGTGAAGAACATTGGAAGGCATATGCTGCCTCAAAAAGGCTGATAGATGTCACCAAGTGCATGGATTAGTCATATGGTTCTCTCATTCTAGAGGCCCAAGAAAGCCTTTAGTTCCTATTGAGGAATAGACGCATCTCGTTATCTCATTCCTTCTCTCAAGCTACCAGCTGGACAACCCTGTAATCTCCACAATGACACAGTGGTAGGGTCCTACTCTCAGTTACTCTCTCAGTTTTTTTCATTCATTAGTTCAATGTCCCCATTACAGTCATTACTTCACCTGACTGTGATTGCAAGGATGGCATATGCCTCAATGGACTCTACAGCCTGACAATTTTTGAAGAATTGTATCATCACACTGTGTGGACCTGTCCTCAGTCTCAGAGAATCAAGTAGCAATGACTCAACATCATGTGGATACACACTCATCTCCTGTGATGCTGCTGTCTCACAGTGAATCTGAAATGTGCTGGCAATAGTAGAATCTTCCTAAAACTTAAAAATGCAGACAATGGTTTAAGTACTTCATGCCTCAGCCAAGCCAGCTGAAAGACTGAGGAATACTGAGGATGAGGGATAAACACTCTGGAAATCAGAATATGGGTATGAAAGTCATCCTTCTATGCTTCAACTTCCTGAATGATTTGCATTTTATAATTTCTGTCAGCAGACTGCTGCTTTAGGGGACCTCTATGGGGAATGCTGGGTTTCCTCCATTCCTATTTCCATAAATAGGGTAGTCTCTGCTACTGACTCTTGATACTCACATTTCGGTTTTGGAGAATGCCACCCACATCAGTTGAAGCTTGTGAGTGACAGGGATTTCTGCACAGGAAACTAGATCCTTCTGCTCTGCTATTGCTGGTTAAGAAAGACTCCCTTTCTGATTGTCGTTCCAGTGGTCCACAACTTTCTGGGTTGATTAGGAGCTATATTTACTATGTCTTGCCTTCTTCTGTGACTCAGCAGCAAACAGGCTGAGATTTACAAACAAAAGTAAAATGACATCAGCAGTTGTCAAATACAAAAAGACAAAACCAACAAAGACATTTTGCTTTAATACTTCTAAGCAGATATTGTAAGTAACCAAATGCACACACACACACACAGAGGAATATTCAACATAGAATTTTAAAATAGTTGCCAGCATTCACATCTTGGAGAAGGGAAAGTTGCTGCCTGCCTCAATAGCAACTGGCATTTTTGGGTTAGCTGATCAAAGATGAGCACAGCAGTGGCTATGGGCAGCTGCAGCAGCTGAGCCAGTGACCCCTGGCGCAGGGACAGAGCCAACAGGTGTCAGCCAGGCAGGCAGCACCTGTGCACAGCAGCAGCCTTGTTAAAGACCTCAGGAGGACATGTGGGTGGTGCATGCCCTTCCAGCTCTCCTAGACACTACTTTGCTGTTACAGTGAGTTTCTGCATGGCCAGTGCTGAGGGAAAAGGAATGGTTAAAGGCAGGGTAGTCGTAGATCTCTGACTGCTACTCAGTGTATGGTCACTGAGCTCCTGTCAATGGGCAGGTCATCCCTGTTATCTACAGATAAACTTGCCCCCCAACCTAGGGGGAGACCATATGCCAGGCTTTCCTCGAGCAGCACTAGAAGCACTGCTGAACGTTGTGCCTTGGGAATCACTCGGGGCAACCAAAACAATCCAGTAAATTCCTTGTCTGCATCTAATAATTTTCTTTATCTTTCTCCAATTTTCTATGTGATTCAGAGAATCAAGAGGCTAATTCATCCCATAGATCAGCTTTCTGCTATAATCAGGTATCCTGTTTCACATTTCCATATCCAATCAGCTCAACAATTATTTTCCCTTGTAGAGAAGGATGAGTAAATGAAGGCCACTCAGATGAGAATTGATCAGGGTTTGTTCCTCAAACAAAGCCCAAATGAAACTTTTTCTGATACTACCAGTGGATGCTACCCAGCCTTCAAAAACAGGTGCTCACATATTTCTGACCTTTCCTTCCCACCACAGAGAAAAAGGGTCTGAAACACAGAGAGAAAGATTTTTTTGCTGTGGGCTTATATTCCTTCACCTATGCTTCTCTTTCTGCCTCTCCTAGATTCCCTTGATCAAGAGTCTCTTGATCTTTTGGTTCTGAAAGTCATCACACCAAGTTTCAAACATATCAAATCATTCATAACTTCTCCCTCCGAGAAATATGTCAAACTCCTTTTGCATGTTTATCTCTGATCCTCTTTACTGATGCATTTAAGATCTTCTCTACATTAACATCCCTACTTTTCACCTTGCTTCAGATGATTCTTTTTTCTTTTCAAAACTAAATGCCAGATTTTTTTTTGATCTCAGGAGTGAAAATGATTTTTTACCTCTGTTTTTTAATAGCTAAGAAGAAGCATTGTCAGTTTTGAAGCTTTCAGCTCACAGTATTTTCTGCTTGAACAGAAGTTTAAGCAGAGTCAAAGCATGCATGTTTCACCTTGGATAATATGCCGCTTCTCAAAGGGCAAGAGGTTCAACAGGTAAATGGGCATGGATTTTACAGAAATCAGCTATCTAAGTTAGACCAGCTGAGATTCTGGTTGGAGAAATCAAAATCAATCTGCTCTAGAAAGCAAGTACAGGCAGCAATTGACTTCTTGTCAATGCATGTTTTTGGCTTGAGGATGTCAAAGACTGTTCTTTTGGATCATCTTTGTACATTTTTGTGGTCCTCTTTGGGTGTAAGTTCACCTTCACACAACATATTTACTTTCACTTGCATCTTGGCTTTTAGGCTGGGTGCTGAGCTGATGTGTCTATGAAAGTTGTCTGACACATCCTACAGCTGTCACCGAGCAAGACCGAGTGGCCTCTTTTTCTGCTCATTGGTTCTCACACTTCAGCGACTCTCCTGTTCATTTTTGGAGGGCTGTGTAGCTCCGCTTCATATCCTGCACAAGCTAGCTGCTGCAGTTGAGTAGGCTGACAGGATCCATACCCATTTTTCTTCCACATTGCCCTTTCTCCGTGCATTTTTTCTCCCTATCCAATGGAAACAATGACCGAGTTAGGTGGTAGAAGATTTTAAGTCCTGACAAATAAACACACAGTGATGACTCCTTGAGTTCTTTGCATCTTCCGTAATTAACAGTATTCCTTTCTTGTGTGGATGAGAAGGTATCCATCAGCACTGCTGCTTGGCCAGTGTAGCTGGGAAATGAAGTTTGGAGAGGCAAAGTCCCTAAAAGAAGAAACAGAACCGGATCTCTGGAGCGTTGTGATGGCTCTTCAGAATTGAAGTATTTCGTGCAGTTTCTTGGTTTGCCTGCTCAGGTTTTCAATGAAAAATTGAAATGTTCTGTGGGAAGCAGAACCATTTCATGAATAATTCACTGCAACTGAAAGCTCGACTCTCTGTTGCAAAACAGTTTGATGTAAAACTTTTCAGTTGCTTCCAATTAGAACAAATGTAGAGCTCTCTCTGTGCTGTCCTGGGGCTCAGAAGGCAACACAGCTGTTGTCCTGTATCTTCAGTGGCAATAAACGTTTGATCAGCTCATGTGCTTAAGATATAGGCTTGAGAAGAAGGAAACAAGGCCTAATTTACTGCAAGTCCCCTTGAATTCTCCTCAGAAATTATATGACTTGGCATTCTTTAGGCCAGGGATAAAGCTTAGTTTTCTCTTGCTTGTTTCTGTTGTATGTTTGTGTTGTGCAAAACCCTACATTTTGTTCACACATTTGTTTGAAAAATTTCAGCCTTATTTTCTATTCTGCCATTGCACTAAGTTTGTTGCCTGTTTGCTGCAAGTGATATTTTTCTCTGGGATGGATTAAAGTATTCAAATACCTTTAAGCTTCTACACTAAATTCTGGAATAATTACTGAAGATATATGCTGTAAAAAATAATTATCCCAGTTTCATTGTATGAGAGAAAACTGAGACTGCCAGTTGCTCCATGGACAACCTCAGCTGAAAGATCACCAAAAGCCACCATAATTGGTTTGGGGAATTTTAACTGCATGTATGTTAATCTCTCTTCCAGCAGAATATGTGCTTTTCAATCCTCAGGACTTCCAGTCAGTGGGCACCTTTTCCCTGATCATCTCCCCATTTTTCTACCTGGCTATTAGAATATGGGTAACATTTGGTGAAGGTTGTACATAAACACTGTGGCTGCTTTCATCATTCTGTCAAAGGGAGGAAAATAATCAAAGTGCTGCAGGAAGAAAACAAATGGCCAAATAGCTGTTGAAACAGGAGGTTCCAACTCACTGGAGCTCAGCTTATTACAGGCCATATGCCTGAGTGGCTCCTCTCACTGAGTGCTGCACCCAGATATGGAAACAAGTGTGAAAGTGCCTGTGGTTCATCAGGCCTGATTTGATATAACCATATGCAACTACTGAGAGCACAGAAAATAAGAACCCGAAGAGGCTGTGGGGCTAACAGGAGAAAGAATCCTTGACAAAATATAACATTAATATATAAATTTCCCAAATATTTATGTAATCTGATAACAGGTAATAATTTTTTTTTCCAAGCTTACAGGAGATGATCTTGTTTTAGTACATAGGTTATATTCATAAATGATGCAGCTTAGTATAGGCAGGGAAATTAATTGAAATGCTCTTCTACTTTATTTTTAAATATCATGGGGTTGAATGAATAGTTTCTCTTGACACATACCACTAGCTCACGCCCTTTCAGCTATGCTCAATATTTGCAGGGCTTGCTGTGTAAATGAGGGACTAAGGACAAGACTGAGCTCCTGCATGATGGATGTGTTACAGAGACTGAGTGTCAGAACTGCCAGAATAAGGAGAACAGAAAAGGTGGAAGAAGTCTGTTTTTTACCTGGCATTTCAGTTATCTTTATGTGGCAGAGTTCTTTCCAAAGTGTCAGGCCACAGCAACCATTTTATTTAGGTGTTGGGAAGTCTTAATTATCTAGAAAAGGCAAGTGACCATCAGCAACCAAGAACTTGCTCTAGAGCTGTTGTATTTCCCATCCTCTTTGGAGACTACTTATTTCCTCACAGGGCTTGGTTGCTTATGGAGTTATTCTGGAAGACACATTCCTGCTAAGGTGGCTTGCTAATTTGGAGAAAGTATTCTTATGCAAAATAATGAGATATTAACTTTTAGTTATTCTGGAGAAGGTACTCCACTCTAAGTTCATACCATGTCCTTAATTCAAAAGGGTTTCCCCAAAGAAGATTGTGCTTCATTTCTCATGACTCCTTCCATATTTATGTGGCCAGTTGTACAGCTCAGCAGACTTATTATCCTCTAGACTGTGGTTATGTCATCTGTCTACTAGCTCTTTGCACACATAATTTACAGCACTGTCATAATTCACTACAGCTACGTCAGTCTGCCCACATTTTGTAAAAAGGATGATGACAAGCTTTATTTCATTTCATTTATACTCCCTGTCTGTGTGAGAGACTCCTGTCCTACCTTTGAAAACATTTACCTTTATTTTGCACTTTCGTGGCTTTTGTCTCCCCTTTTATGTTGCCCACTTGAAAGCTTTTTTTATGGCCTGTGTGTCTTGCTTAACTTTCCCAGTAGCACATCGAGTAAGCATGTCCTTTATAATTAAAATGAGCTGTGCTGACAGCACTGGCCTGTCTCTGGTTTGGTTTGAAATGCTGTTACATGAAGGGCTAGGAAGGTGTCTAGACACAGTGCAGAGTAGGCACTGCATGCAAACTGTTAGAAGACATTCCTAATCCCTCAGTGCTGGTTGCTGTCCTCATCTGAGTCAGTTCAAAGGGAAAAACAGGATTATATGGCAATGTTTTCACCTGCACAGGATGGTTTTAACAGCCTTTCTTTTCACGTAACAATAAGGAAAAATAGACATGGAAAGTTAGTTTCTTAGAAATTAAAAATATCATCTTACCAGTCTTAATAAAATTTGCCATTCTTTGCTTCTGTGTTGCATAAATGTCCATTAATTATGCTGCTGTCTCTGAACATGGCTCCAAAGAATAGGGTGACTACCTTTTTCAATAAAATTGCAGATTTACAATTTTCCAGCTCAGTGAATTGCTGGTATTTAAATATATTGAAAGGCCAGTGCCAGACTGCTCTGCCTCCCTGTGCTGCATTTTACGAGGAAGGGGGTGCTGGAAGGGTGCATGAAGAGAGAAAGAAAAGGGGCAGAGCAGAAAAAACAGGCAGGCAGATATGATGGTAGGAAAAGCCTTCAAAACCAGAAGGGATTACAGTGCCTGGAGGGACCTAAGGCTGAGAGGTGGCCCTTGGTGTCTCCTCAGCTCTTCTCTTGCTCCCCAATGGGAGGGATGAACATTACTATGACCCCAGACAGGGTAAGGCTGGTATCTCCCAAGAAGTGTGGTCCATCGCTCTGGCTGTGAGATGAGGATGCAGCTGGTCTAACTGCCTTTTGCCTCTTTGCCTCTTTGTCCAGGGAATATCAGTTCAAAACATGAATTCTGCACCATGCCTCATATCCAGGTAGGTTTGTCATGGCCACACAAAGATGTGGGATGATTCATACTTTCTATCAGCTCTCCTTGCCTGGGAAGGGGAAAGATGAGTCCATGCAGGATTTTCCTGTTGTCTGCAATTGAAAATTGGTTTTATTCATCTGTGAAATTGTGCATTCTTTCGGCAGTAGGGAAGAGAGGAAGAAAAAAGAGGGGAGAAAAAAGTAAAGTGATTGAAAAAAGAAAATTAATATTTATCTAAAAAAAAAAAAAATCAGAAGGTAGAAGGATGTGGGGCAGCAATAAAGGCAAAGCTGGGGCTTACATTTTTGTAAAAAAATTATCCTTGTGATCCTGACGTATAGCTATGCAACATCTTGTGTTTGCCTTACCTGAGCATGACAAACAGCCTTTCTTATAGACAAAAAATAATAAAATACCCAACTCCTAAAGCTCGCTCTCTACCCTCATTGCTTATGGAAACATTAATGCTCCTGAGGGCACCTGGATACTGCTGGCATAGGATACCACTGGTGGAGGAAGTAGCATGGCAATCTTCTGCTAACAGCTCAGAAAAATGATTTAGAGATGAGAAAAGGCTTTGGGTACATGGATCATCTGCTGCAAACAGTTCCAGCTTGTGCCTGGTTTTAGGTGTGGATGAACCAGTCCAGGACCACTCCTACTGCCTGGCTGTGCTACGAGGAGTGGCAGGGCTGTGCCCAGCACAAACTCCCTGACACAAAATCTCTCCAACCATTTTGTTGTAAGGGTTGCAGAGAGAGTCTCAAAGGCCTTTAAATATTGGCTCCTGCATTTTCTTTGGCTCTCTGTTTTTGAAACTAAGCTGCTGTGATAACAGCCAGGAGGCTTTTAAGTCTCTCCTCCTTTACAGGAAATTTTACTGGAAACTAAACCTGGCTTCCAGGTCTATCACATTGAATTCTGCTGTGTGTGAGGCTGAAAGAGGAGACGTCCACTTCCCTGTGGTGAAGACTTCCAAGAGCCTCTGAGGGAAATCCTACAGTTCAAATAGCATCCTTTCCCTCTTCCCATCATTGTCCTTCTTTTTCCTAACATGCCACACTGCATGCACAGAGGTCTGTTTGCACCTGTACGCTGTGGTACTGGATGAAGATTTATTTTTGGTTAACCTGTGTACTTGGAAGACCTGGATGCAAGTCTCACTTGGAGTGCAAGCTCTCTATGAGTTTGGCATGCAGGGTAGAAATTATGTGAGGGTCACCTCACCACAGGTGACTCTGCTCTATATCTGAGATTGTCATGTCTGTCTCCCTCCAGAAGCCAGAAATTAAGGGAAGGGAATATGTCTAGAGAGCAGTGCATCGGACATTTTATTCCTGTTTTAGGATGAGATAAATATCCCTCACAGGAAAATGTTTCTTTCTGGCCACCTCAGGGTGGCCATGTTTGTAGTGGGGATCACTGTTATGGATGGCTGCCTTTAACCAAATAAATTGTACTGCAGCTACTCCAGTGTTTAAGTTTACCCTTTATAGTCCAAGGTGGCTCAGATATTTTCCTTTTGCAGACATGTTGTGAAATTTAAATGCAGTAATGTTTGTGTGGCATCTCTGTGGGGAGGTGAGAGCAGTGTGGTAATGCTTATTGGACGGTGGACATGATGAGCTGCCCTTCAAAGGCTGTCAGGGTTGAGTTCCTCTGGCTCCAGCACCTCTGTTCAACACCACATTCATGAGGAACCCAGGGAGTCACCTCCCACCTCCACGGCCTCATTTTTTCATGAATTGTTGGTAACATGGGCAGGTCAGGAAGCAGAGGGTTTACTGCAGGAAAGGTAACACAAACATCAGCATTTGTGTATGCTGAAGTTCCTCAAGAGAAGTCAAAGCCATACATTGGCAGAAAGCAGAGATACTGTGAAATTATTGTCAAGAGAGACAACGGAAAGAGAGCTTGATATAAGTGCCTTTTTAATTTCTTTTTATTGAAATTGCTTTACTTTGATTACATTTATCTCTATCACACACACACCAAAGAAAATCCATGGTTCAAGAAAAACTATATGTATTTTTAGTTTGTGTTGTTAGAGACAGGTTTTAATTTTGCCAAAAAGCAATGGGTGTACTGAAACCCTTTTTAAAAAATAAAAAAATCTTGTCCAAATACAAGGAAGCTGCATTGAAATATTCCTTTTTTTCAAATGAAACATTAAGAAATTAATTTTGCTACTTGCTTTCACAAGATCATAAGTTCATCCAAATTACTGAGCATGTGTCTCTTTGAATATTATATTTTTCTCTAGGACCTTGTTTATGAAAGTCATTCTGTTGACCATATTCTTCACTATTAAGATTCTAGTCTTACTTTTTCCTAATTTTTGAAATTTTTAATCAGTCACAGTTCCCAGTCCTGACTTTCTTGATCTAAACATGGCAATAAATATTTGTTACAAGGCACAAAAATGTATCACAATAATTAAGGCAAGGCTGGGACTCTGCTGATGTTTGCTTACATTGCTGTGGAAGAATATGCGTACTTATGAAAACTTGCCTTCAGAAAAAGACAACTGTTTCCAGATACAAATCAAATTTGTTTCTTCAATATATTTTAGTATATTTGCCAAAATCTCTAATAGGATGTTCTCCTGGATTGCTTAGGCAGAGTGGAGCAAGTCTTCTCATGTGGGAAGACAGCAGATAAGCTCCTTAAAGGACTTTAGATAAACCACTCCTATATGGCTTTTTGAGAATTATTAATATTGAAGATGGATGGTTGTCAAAGACACACACAATTACTTTTCCATTTTGTTAAATACTCCATTTACAATAGTGCTAGTTTTTAGTGTGTTGTGTCGTTTGGGATTTTTTTTCCTGTTGTTGCTAGAGGTTATTTGTCAAAAATGTGTCTATTAAGCCATTTTCAGTCCCTCATCTCCCTTGCATATATGGCAAAACATAATGAGTTTTCAAACTGGAAAAATATTTAGCATCCTAAAAATGATCTCTAGGTCAATTTGGAGAATTCATTCGCCTGTTGTCCCAAAGCCTTACCAAGATATGTGTTCTGCTTCTGACGTGTTGTATATTGTAGTGCCTTGTTCAGAAATACAAACACCTTATAGATGAAGCCTATCAAAAGGATAACTAACCTTTCTGTTTGGAAGATTATTTTTCTATTGAAAATATTTTGACCCTACTGAAAATAGAAAATAGACTAATTGAACAAAACAGCTTTCAAAGCAAACACAAAAGTTTGCTGCATAAAGTATAACCTTTTTTTGTTTAGTCTGATAAGCTGTTGACACTGCACAATCCTTTTTCACAATGCAGCCTCATGCAGCCTCGGCCCATAGACCTTCCTGGTTCAGGACCTGCAGACAGGCTTTAAACAAAAAGTGTGCTCCCCTCTCTATGTGTGCTGGTTAACACCCATGGTGGCTGAGTACTCAGGTCCCCCATGAGGATGAAATCATGATGGTTTTCTGCAAACACCACTCCAGAGCCTACAGGTGGTCGCTTTTCCTGCAAGGAGACTATTCCTACAGTGAGGTGCCATCCAAGGTGACTACGGATGGCAGAAGTAGGTACCAGTCAGTGAGCTGTAAGAGCCCACAGGCTGATATATCAGTGTGTACAGCATAAGGGAGCAACACATGCTATGAATTCCTCAAAAGGCTTTTGAGTAGTTGATACTACCTTGGAAATATATTTAGGCCAACCAAGATTTGAATCTGCCTTCAATTTGGTGAGAAAGCATCAGCTTTCAGACTCAGTGGATGGCAATGGAGGGGGTCCTCCAGGAATCAAATTTATCACCCATTTGTACTTATATAATAACTACAATATAATAATATATATATTAATATACATTAAGTAACATAAAGTAGTAAATTAAATTTCCAAGCTCCTGTGGATGTAATTTTACAGGAATTAAAAGAACATAAACAAAAAAAATATGAGCCTGGTTGGGTTTTTTTGTTTTTTCCCCAGTACAAATGTGGCACTACGCAAGCAGTTCTCAGATGGCTACAAGTGAAAAGTTGTGTCTCTCTGGAGTAAGAAGGCAATTTCATTGTAGTTGAGTGTTATGCAGACAGGGTGGCTGTAAAAATCTTCAGTGGTTTGTGTTAGCCAGAGAAGTTGTAACTGTATTATTGGAAGACTGAACAGAGGCAGACTGTTGATGATTTGGAGTAATGCTTTTTCCTTTAGATATTTATTGTAATATCAGACAAGGTTTTACTAGTGTCACTGTAATAGCAAATGTCATAGACATTTGCTATTAACATGCAAAAGGATTTGGTCTTTCTGAGAGATTCTGGGTTTGGATCATTTGAACATATATTGTTGATTTTGTTTTTGTTGGATCTTATAAAATATTTCCTTTTAATTGTTAACACACATCATTTTAGCATGTTGATTGTTATATCTTCTCCTTTTTACCACACAGAATTATTTTTTTTTGTACTCCTTGGTAGAGTTTCATATTTCTCTTCTTTCACCAGGTACGTTACAGCTATGTTTGTATTTCCTCTTTTGAATTTTTTTCATGCCTCTATGCAGAGCTGGTAATTTGCATGAACTTTTCCTGGATTTTCAGGAAGAGCTGACTGAGCCCGGCACAACTGGTATGTAAAGCTGGAAGGGGCCTTCTCCACTGGGATGATCATACATTCATGTACTCTCACAATCACAAAATGGAAAACTGGTCAGAACGGAGAAGAGGATCATGATAATCCGTGTAGGCAGTTCAGATGTTTCATAGCAGTCCCCTGGACAAGGGCAGTAAGGTGGAGCCATGCCAAGTCCCAGAGACAAAAAGTTTTTTACAATAAATCTTTAACATGCCAGCACTCCTATGCTTCAATTTTAACTGGTGGAGTATGTATAATTGATGTAGGGGTTGGGAGAGTCATCTGACACCAGCATAAGGAAAATGTTAAGCTCTCTCAGTTTCTAGCACATGATTTTTAAGACATTTTAATCCTCTCCCTTTCAAGTATGAATTTACCGGGGAAGTCAAGGGGTCATTAACACTTCCCCTGCTCCTCCACCATTAACACAGGCAAACTAATCAAGGACTGGTGCTGGATACTATGATTTCATTAATTCACACACCTGTATTTGGGTTTTTTCTTTCAGCCAAGTCTTTAATATCCTATTTCTTTAACAGTATTTGTAGTTTATAAATTAGCTTTAAACTGAGAGTGAGTACGTTTAGGTTAGATATTAGAAAGAAATTGTTTACTCTGAGGGTGATGAGGCACTGGAACAGGTTTCCCAGAGAAGCTGTGGATGTCCCATCCCTGGAAGTGTTCAAGGCCAGGTTGGATGGGGCTTTGAGCAACCTGGTCTAGCGAAAGGCGACCCTGCCCACACAGGAGGATTGGAGCAAGATGATTGTTAAGGTCCATTCCAAACCAAACCATTCTATGATTCTATGATACTGTGACATGGGGAATGAAATTAAGCCAGCAAAGAGTTTCCTGTGTTTCATGTATTCTTTTCTGTATTCTTAAGGGTAAGATTGTTTGTCTTCTAGATGGAAGAAATGAGTTTCAGAGGCTACCTGTCTATTTTTGGATCATTTGCTTTCTGGAAATAGGAAAAAAAAATACCCAAAACACAACCCATGTACACTGAATATTTGAAGTCAGAAAGGAACTGACTTCTGTAAAGTACTTTAATGCGATAGACACTGGAATTATTACCATATGATGTGTAGTGAATAGAGTGATATGGAAGAAAATATCACATCAACACAACATTAATTACTTAATGACACAAAGCTGGTGATATAAAAACTGCTGTAGGTGGTCAAAGTTGAGTATAGTCAGGCTGGTGTAGTGCTCCGAACTCCAAATATCTATTTGACATTCTGCCTAAGGTGATATTCTTTTTCTTTTTTTTTTTTTTTTTTTTTTTTTTTTTTCCTTTTTTAAAATTTTTNCTTTTTTGCCTTCTTGAAACTGTCTGGTTTCTTTTTCATTCTTGTTTTTAGCTTCCTTCAGAGTGCCTTGTTTTTCTCCAGCCTAACCCTCCTGGGACAGACAAAGATAGAAAAAATTCAGTTTGCTACTATTTTACTCTGCTTTACTTAGCCTCACAGAGTTGCTTTAGAGGCAGTCACTTTCTGGTATGTGAGGATAAGATGTCATGAGGCACATAGCAGAATAGTAAACCCAGGCTTTGATCTATTGCTAGAAATGGGCATGGGAAGAAAGAAAAACACTGAACTTTTTTAAAAGATAGATTTATATATATACACATGACTGTTTACATGAGTAAACAGAAGCCAAAGGTACCACAGCTCAAAAAAATGGGTTAAGTGAAACCTACTAGAGTCCTCCTCTGACTCAGGCAAACTCACTGCCAGCCCTGTTTAGTGATAGACATAGGCTAAAGCTTTCTTTGTGATCATTGTTTTCACCCAAAACTAGGGTTACCAGAAATTCCATACAGGTACAGGCCATTGTCACATGATCTCATTTTCATGGCTTTCTCAGTGAGAGCTTGGCTCTTCTGATCCACAAATACCCAACTTGGAGAAAAAGCTGAGCAGATCCCTGGCAATTTGCTGAGCTGTTCTGGCCACAATTTGTGGGGAGTCCATCACCTGCTGACACATACCTGCAATTTATCTCATATTTAAATCCTTCACTCAAGTCCCTTATTCAGAAAAAGAACGCACTACTTTTCCCTTTTATATGTCTTTTAAATGTGACCTCTTGTCTCCTGCTCAAGTTTATTTATACACACTTGCACATCAGAAAGTGACTGGCAATGTTAAATAATGTGATTTGAATTAGTGGTCTGTGTAGCATCCAAATAATCTGAATAAAATACATTACAAAAATGCTGGAAATTGACATTGTATCTATGTTGATGCACATTTCAGTTGCCAAGAAAAGAGCAGTTTGGCTGAAGGATCCAACAAAATCTGCTTAGTGGGTCTTCCTTGGCAAGAGCCCACAAAGCAGATTGCTTTCATACAGTACTCCCTTAATCACTGTAAAGAGGTTTCAGAGAGATTAATAATAACTAGTGCAGTTGTTACACCCACGCACAGTGACTCAGACACATGGCCCAGGGAGAGTCTTTACCTGTGTGGGCCACAAAGACACATGCCAATATTTAGTCCAATAAAGTTGTCTTTCCAGAAGAATGAATGATAATCTTGGAGGTAGATGATGACAGGGCCTGTCACACAAGCCCCTATACTGAGGCACAGCCCAATATATAACAGCATCTCACGAGAGCCACATTAAAGGCTGCAGTGGAATCCTCGCGCTCTCTCTCAAATATCAGCCGCACTGATTAAAACAGAATAATACCTAGTCCCGGTGTCATGCTGTGCTGCAGCGAGAGGACTGTAAGAGTAATGAGGGCCCATTTGGTTTAAATGAATTTTTGGGCAGTGTTTCTGAGTGCAGGGCTGAGGCAGCTGGCTGTGATGCAGGCAGGAGGGGATCAGACAGTGCTGGGGCAGCGGGGGGTGGTGGAGGAGTTCTGAGTTGCTGCTGCTGCTCCTCATGCTAAATGTGTGGATAGCCTTGGTGTTCCTGGCTCTGTGCTGGCCAGGCCAGATATCCATTCAGGGTTTTGTCTCTTCTGCACCTGTTATTTAGCTTAAATTTTGTAGGGCTTATGTTATCTCATCCCCTATTTCTGACATAAGACAGCAGCAACTGTGATTCGATTAACCTCCCTAGAAACAGGGACTGCTCAGGAATACACTGTCCGAGCCTTTAGTCAGATACAGATTAGCAGAGAATAACAATTCAGTGGCCATTACAGAGCAAGCTCCACATAGCAATCAGAGTGAACTAATTATGGATTGCCTCCGGCTTGCAGCTCATTTGATAGCAAAGCTCCTATTGACTTCAATGGCGCAGTAGATTGTGGCAGCCTTGGTCTGGCGGCAGGAGTAACTCAACCATAGCATTATCTGTGGAAATAAAAGCCTTCCAACAAGAGAACCAGAAATGAATTGAGGACAATTAGGAAGTATTTGACCTCCTATTCCTACCTGCAATACAGCAGGAGGTCAGGCTCTGAATGAATTAATTTTGTGGTCAAAAAGATGTAAGGCAACAAGTCATTTTGGAGAGGAGGAGAAAAGGGAGATCCTAACCTGATCTCCTTCTATGACAAGGTAACTCTCTTGGATGAGAGAAAGACTTATGGCTGTTGTTTACCTGGGCTTTACGCCACAGTAACAAATGAAAGGATGAGAAGAAATAGCCTCAAGTTGCACCAGGGGAGATTTAGATTTGATATTAGGAAAAAAAATCTTTACTAAAATTTTTGTCAAGCACTGGAACAGGTTTCCTGGGGAAGTGGTTGAGTCACCATTACCGGAGGTATTTAAAAGATGAGTAGATGTGGTGCTTTGGGCCATGTTTTAGTGGTAGACTTGGCAGTGCTACATTTGTGGATGGACTCAGTGATCTTAAAGGTCTTTTCTAACCTCAATTATTCTATGATTCTTTTCTATGGAAAGCAGGAGAAACTTCTCATTTTCTGAGCTTCAGTGTCTCCTCCTGTGCAGAAGTGGCGCAGAATTTATTTGGGGCAGTACAATATTGTCTGGCTTCCCTAAGGTTTTCTTTGAGAGTTGTTTCTTTAACCCCTCCATCCCCAGCCCAAATCACACAGAGACAATGACAGGAATATGGGAAGGGGAAAATTTACAATGAAGAGTGAAGTCAAATGTAAAACTGAAAAAAAGGATTGGTTTTCTTGTTTTACGAGAGGACGTCAGAGATTGAACGTGAACTTTTGTTTAATGTTTTTGTCCTTTTGGTAACCTGCAGAAAAGCACAAAGAGCTTCAACAGTCAGAAAAATTTTCAGGCCAGAAATCACATCAATAAACTTCTGCTATCCATCCTGAAGCTGTATTATCTCACTCCCACAATTTTTGCCATGAAGTAGGGTGCTTCTTTAAATTCATAGTGTTCAATGCTGTCACTGCACTGTACACAGCTAATCAGTTTATTTACAGAGTGGCTGGATAAGAGTAGTGTTTCAGTAGCCAGCCCCCTAAATGAATGTATAGAGCCTAAAATAAATTAGCAACTCACATATTAATTTAAATTCCAGGCCATTTGCTAGAAAAGCAGTGTGCAATACATATGATACTGTGTGAGAGTGTCTGCATTTGTGAAATGTGGGTGGGGGAAGATATAAAAAATACTTTTTTTTCAAATCTCTATATATTTATTGAAATTGGCAGCTTCAAATAATTTACTTAGGTGCAAGCTGCTTGTGTTTAGAATTCTCTATCTTGTGTGTCCTGTTTGCTTTGCATAATCTGTCAGAAGTTACATTGCAGAGGGTCCCAAAGGGCCTCTGGGGCACAAATGGCATGATGTACTATTATGTAAAGAAGCTTCTCTTCTGTGGCCAGTCTTAACCTGAAGTGTCTTTTAGTCAGTTGTCAAGACTTTCCAACTCAACAAGAAGAGTCATAAAATAAGAAACAAACAGCTCAGCCTATGGGCTTGTTTTAATACACTAGAAAGAAAGAACAAGCAAATCAATGAAAAGGTTAGAAAGATGAATGGAATGGGGAGGAAGGGAGAAGAGACTAATATGATCAATAGTTTGCTGAAGGAAGTATTGCTGTTGTGAGGTCTGCACTCAGTTATGAGATAGGAGATAATGATAGAACTACACCACAAGAAGCCACATAAGGTCAGAGAAAACCCACAGAGAGTGTGGGCTCTTCAGTGCACCATGTAGAATAGCAGTGATAAGGTGTTTTAATGGTAACTCAGCTACAGAAAAAGTTTAGCTTAGAAGTCATTGTTTAAAATTATGAAAGAGTAGTGTCACTAAAATGGTGATGTGGGCTAATTTTTTCCCCTTGCATTAATTTATGACATCTCTTTGTTTTGAGTGTAAATCTCTCCAGAAAATGCTAGGAAGAATAATTTCAAAATACATAACATATTGGGACATGGATACTTCATAGATTTAGTTACCAGTAAATTAAGTAACTAAATTTTCAGCAATAAAAATTTAAATCATTAACTTGGACATGTAGTCCATTTCTTTCCTGTTCACAAATCTGCTTGAATATTCCTACCTTATACTTAATTTTAACTTACTCTGAGGATAATTTGCAAAAACTGTAGGTTCTTTGTGAGCAGCTTTCTGTAGGTTTTTAAAAATCAAAATAAAAATCAAACCAGTTTGGATTTAACGTGTTATTCACATGGTATTTCTGTGGCTCTACTGAATAATTATGTATGAAAGTATATTATGTATGAATTATGTATGAAATAATTATGTGTGAAAGTGTTTGGTGCAAATTTAAAGGATTCCAAATCTGCTATCAGTTAAAACTTAAAATATTGAGTGTTTTGAATCATACTCTTGACAGTAAATTTTTCTGCCAGAATATTTATAGGAAGCAAACATAAAATGGACACAGAAACTGTCAATAAAAAAACTGAAGAAATTACCTGTTCTTTTCCTGTAACTACATTAGGTCATTATCTTCTTCTGCAAATTGGTGAAAAATTCCTCTTTTAGTTTTTTGAGAACATTAACCAAACCCACGTTTTAATTACATTTGCACATCACTGTAGTGATTAATTGTTTCTTTTCTAAATTTATCTCTGTGCAAAGGAAGTCACAGAGGAAAATTTCCACTTGGTCCCCTCCTTGCCACACCTAACAGAGATTCACAGAGTGTTTCAGCATCTAATCTTTTATGTGCTCCCCTGTCCTTTCCCCTCCACCAGAGGAATGTGAAGCCCCTGAATACGGCATCATCATTGGGGATGACCTTATAATGAACTCAATAGTGTAAGCAAAATGGCCTTTTCGGCACCTGCTGTGCCAGCTGGGAAGGCCGCTCTCCTTCATGGCCTGTGGTTCCTCTCTGCAGGCATGGATGGTGAGATGGGAGAGCTGCGTGACACATCTGGCTACCACAGACCGACGGGAGCCTCAGGACCCCTGTACCAGTACGAACCTGTGAGTGGAACTGTGCCTGACCATGTGGGTGCCTCCCATGAGCATAATGGGAATGGGAAGGGGCACTCTGCCCGGCCTACCTTTTCTGAAAACAAAAAATAGAATTTCATACATGTTCTGTTGTCATTCTCAGACTTCCCTTCTCTTTTTGAGGGTTAATAGCGTGTGTATCCCTTTGTAGCAAATGCTGTAGGGGGAATTATGCTTAGGAGAGTCTACGCAGTGTTGGAGGTCAGAGAGTCAAAGATACCCTTCTGTTTATCCCCTTGCAGTAAGACAGGATTTAAATGCTCATTCTGAGTTTCTCACTTCCAGCCTCCCCTGACCCAGCCTGGAGTTGGCTGTGACTAATTAAAAGAGAATAAATATGTCAGTGCTGACCCTAGGGATAATACAGAGACAGGTCTTAATTTCCAGTTTTCAGATGTTGAACTGTAATGAAATGGGATCAGTGATACAGCGCTTCATGGTCCTATTAAGTCTACTTTATACAGCCAGTACACAAAATCTGACGGAAGGACTGACCTTGACTGTCTTCCTTTCACTCCTCAGATATAACCCAATATGCCCTAGATGGGACAGACACCATCGACACCTCAAACAAATGCTGCTTGTCCCATCATAATTTTCTTTAGCATCACAGCACATCTGCTGCTCTTGTGTGCCCTTGCCATGACCAGTCCTTCAATTTTCTGGAGGGAATCATCACCTACTAACCACAGTCATACTAGTCTTTAATTACCAAATCTGCATGCATTCTTGTATCAGGAACTTACCCATAAAAAACTGTGAGGACAACATTGAGTTTGGTCTGTGAGGAGACACTGTATCAGAATTTGTCATAGCAGCAGGCACTGTGATTTAGGAATGAAGAGGCAAAGCACCAAACTGGCTGATGATTCACATAATCAGCTAGCCTGGCTGAGCATATAAACCAGTGAACAAGGCTGCAAAGGCTGAGGGAGCATAGAACCGTAAACCTGCCTTCAAAAACACCACAAGGTGCAAACTTCAGGCTTGTCAGTCTGTACCACTGTCTAATACTACAATGAATAAATCATTATGTTAGAAATTAAACTCAGCTTTCAGCTTGACTGGGATGGTGCCAGCCCATGTCTGAAGCGTGCCTGAGGGGACAGCAAGCCGCAGGATGGTGAACTGAGCAATTTGTGACAACTTGTGCTGCTACCACACTCAGCCATCCTAAGCAGGTCAACAATTCAGAATATGTTCAGAGAAGAGACTAAGACAGAAAGATAGCTCAGAAGTGCATCTTTCTCTTTGCTGTGATTTCCCCCCTTCCAGGTTCCTGGGAACATGACATATGTTTTGTAGAGCATAGGTGGCAGGGAAAATGGCATGGGCCACTCCCTAGTCTTCAATGTGTGTTTGCCCACATTTGCTCATTTGCCCCTTCTCTATCTCTTCTGGTCTAAGAGCCTTTTCCCCTGGAATCAGCTGCTTTGTGTCAGTTACTTTTTAAAACCTACACAGCTTGCTCTTTTTAAAGAAGAGGATGGGGCTATTTCTATTCTGTGTCTGGATTCAAGAAGCTATTTGCAAAAGAAGGGAGTTGAATTCACACACAGGTGAAATGAGACCCCAGGGCACCTGGGCTTCTTAATTGTGAAAGCCCAGACAGAGGAGAGAACTCTGAAGTTCTTGGTTGGCTAAATAAATAATCTATGTCTATTACCTTCCTTCAAACCTTCTTAAGGGGCTAGGTAAAGTAGCAAAAGTGCTACATAAAATGTCATTTGATTTAAATCCCAAACATCACTGTAACAAATCAACTCTGTTATCTAAAGCACAGAATCTAAAGAGACTGACAAGCCCACTGCGCTGCACAGGACCATACAAAACTATGTCTAGATGGGCTGAGTTCACCAGTTCAAGCAGGATTAAGACATAACGAAACTTAAATCTTTTATTTGTGACAGAATAATTTGCTTGTAAGCACAATGTTACCAACATAAGACTTTAGCAATGTGTTAAAGGATCTTAAGGAAATCAACCTCCTTCTACTTTCTTTCTATGAAAACATGAATTTACCGAAAATTTGTTGCACTTTTTAAGCACAAATCATGGTGAAAAATAAACTGATAAGAAACACATTTGTTATCTACTTTCAGGCTTTTATTCTTTCCAGTCTAATAGTCTGCTAATGACTAATCAGTCTGATAACTTTTAGGGATAGAGTTTGCTATTTTGGGCTATTCCCCTAGATGAAAGCTATTTCTACAGCAGCTATTATTAGAAGCATTTATGGAAGAAAAGGAGCGAGTGAAGTACCAGTAGAGGAGTGACTCACCACAGCACTACTAATTGCCAGCCAAAAAAAAAGTCATTTGCTTTGTGAATTAGGAAATCAGCTGCATTTTAAAAAACCCACTTTATATATTTGAGAACCAAGCACTGCTCATGATCATTCGATATTAAAACTATGTGGAATGGGTGCACAACCAGTAACAGTGACAGAAAAACATCTGAAATTACTCCTTTCTAGGTCTATAGCTCTCCACATAATTTACCTGCCAGCCCAGTTTCCCATTGCTATTGCCTCTTTCTTTATCATCCCTGCAACATCTGCTTGCCTTTGATTTTTTTGTGTTCTGTTGCTCCACAGCTTGAAATATGTTGAGTGAAAAGCAGCTAAAGGGACTGCTAGCAGCCTGCAAAATTTTCAATTTCTAGGTCTCTGGCTAGGATCTAGGCAGGTCAGTGGCAACTGAAAGTCATTACCACCTCATGTCTGCTTGCTGACCTCCATGACATTAATTGCTGGACTGGCCACAGCAGCAATCTAAGCAGAGAAACCACCCACTCTGTGCTGGAATCAGGCTATCCTCTCCCCTGCAGAGTCAAGGATGTGGCAGGGCTGTCTCCAAGAGGCCACAGAAACAGACACCTTCATCTTCCTTATCCCTTTAGATATATTAAAATGACTCATTATTCTTATTTTCCAACTTATACAAAGGTAGCATGAGAGCTAAGGCTGTGCAGAGCTAAGGCTGTACTGTCGTGTGTTAAATACTCTGCAAATAACTTAACAATAAGCATTACTCTATGGGTAACTAAATAAACTAAATAAGAATGGGTATAAAACTCAGAGCTTATTGAGGTGACAGGTATTGCCTTGCTCTCCAGGCAACTGATTAACTTGATGTGTCCAGGAAAAGGGAAAGTGAAGAAAAAGTCCCTATGTCTCATGCTGCAGCCTGATCATAGCTGTTTCCAGGAGAGCTGTTTTCCCCTTTCTTTCTCTCCTCCTATGTTATTTGTGGCCTGTCAAGGCCAGGAACAGGTTAACAGGTTTGTCCTTTGGTCTTCATATCTAAAAGACAAATAGAAAACTTTTTCTATTTTCCCTTCCTTCCTTCCTTCCTTCCTTCCTTCCTTCCTTCCTTCCTTCCTTCCTTCCTTCCTGTACTTTAATAAGCATTTCTTTTTATTTTGATGTCAAATCCAAACTATGATTACAGAATGTTTAATTTTTCCTTTCTCTGATCAATTAACCTTTGAAGTCCCTACGGNCTTATATTGCCTTTCCCTCCCTCTCTGGGGACTACTTGTGAATATTTTTTGTAGTGCAAAAACAAACCCCTCATCCCCTCAGAGAACTTACGCCAGCATTAGAAAATGAAGTTTTCCATTTCAGAGAACTATACTGTCAGATTTCCATTAATATTTTACCCTTTCCAATGCTCATGACAAATCTTGCTATATTCTCCACGGAAATCTCTACCTTTCTTTTTCTTTTTTCTTCTTCCTGCCCCCAAGAAAGCCCAGCTGCCAATATGAGAATTAGGCCTCTTTTTCTCTCACTTTCTTTATATCAGAGAAGGACATGAAAACATGATCTCTGTAGGTAAAAACAATCAAAGGGAAAGCAAATTAAAAAATAAACCTTTACTTAAGGGATAAAAGAGCAATCCATGGTTGAAACTACATCAGGGATCTTTGGAGCCTGCATCGACATTTTGCAGTGCTTGGGAAAGGCAATATAAGTTTTTGTCAGATTAACCATGATTTAAAGGTCTTTCTCTTTAAACACACAAATCACAATTAAGCAGAATTTTATTCCCAAAATAATGTCATCCAAGTCATCTTGCTTAAATCTATCTTATTCATTGTCTTCAGATGCTAACTTTTTCTAAAAATTAAATTAATTTTCTTACAGATAGTTCCTGTAAAGGACTGAGTCACAAACATTCAAACTCAGATATCTAAATCTGAATTTCCAGTGCTGGAAAACTTTAGCTCACTGCTGTCTAGCCTTAAAGAAGGGAGATGGTATCTATCAGTTCACATCACTGGAGGAACCTGTTCCTGACCTGGGTGTGGGAGCTGACATACTGGCTAGAGGCAAAGGACATCACAGTCCCTGCTCTGGGTGGAGCTCTGATGAATAATGTTCCTGCAGTTCTGGGTCACAGAAACAGACCCAGAGCTCAGGCCCCTCTCATACTCCTTAACAGCAGGTCCAAAGAGAGGAGGATGAGATGATTTACAAAGGGAAGGAACACCTCACGCCATCAATTAAGAGCCAAGATAAATAATTTCCTGTGTAGTTTCACCAAGCTGACAGGCCAAACTGAGCAGATCCATTCCTCTGCTATGATGGCTCTTCATTTCCCAAGGCTCCTGCAGTAGAGGCATACTTTCAGACTTGAGTAATCTAATACAGGCACCCAGGCCCTCTGCCTATTCACCGGGGAGCAACTCAAAGTGTATAAGTGAGGAATATCTCGAATAAATGAAGCTCTTTAGCATGAGCACAGACTTACTGGGTCAGACCAAAGAGCCAGCTAAGCCACCACTCTGCTTTCGCCATAGCCAACAGCAGATGCTTAGGGAAGAGCAGAGTAGGACATTCATATCTGAATTTTCTTCCTCAGTTTCTTTTTCACCTGTCACCAGCAGTTATATATCACATGGACTTCCTAATGTGTCTATGGTTGGTAGGAATTTGGAGGCGACATTAATTTGCCTGTCTCTCTTTGAATCCAGGTAAATATTCAGTGCCTACAATATCTAAGGACAGAATTTATAAAGTTTAACTACGTGAGGACTTTCACTGTGAAAGTGCAGGTGTCTGTGGAAACAAATTTGACAGGCGTGAGTGAACTTGGGAACCAGAGCAGAGTGCAAGCACAGCAATATTTTTCTAGCCCTTTTCCTGCCTCTGGGATGCACTCACATCCTTTTCCTGCATGAGAGGCATGCTGAGAGCAATGAGAAAATGTATCTGAAGTAGATGTGTTGAAGGTCCCAAGCTGATGAAGATAGATGAGATGCCACATACAGTCCATGAAGCTTTTTTAAGGATATTTCTGATCATGTTTATCATCATCAGACAAAAGTAGCTGTCAGGAATCCAACCTAAACTTGCACAGGGTCTAAGAGATGAAGAAATTTGGTTTGTGTGACCATTTAATTACTAACAATCTACTGGACAATTTGACAGCTTTCCACAGATTATACTCTTTCTCTCCTTAGAATTGTAAATAAATATGTGGAAAAAATTCTCAAATGTAAGCTCAGTTTGAGGTCACATCTGCCCAATGATTGATTTTTTTATCAGTTTCTTGCATTGCACAACAAATCTGAACTCAACTTGCTATGAACCATCAGCAACAAATTCTGTTGGTTGAAGCACTTTGTGCTGTGACTGGGATTGTTGCAGTATGCATGAATTCAGCATGAAGGGAACTCATTATCTGCTGCAAAATCATAGAATCATAGAATTCTTCGGTTGGAAAGGATGTTTAAGATCATCAAGTCCAAACATTATTCTCACTACCAAGTCTACCAGTAAATGATTTTTCACAGATACAGTATAATGAGCTTGTGGAAAGTATAATATTACAGGTTATATTCTATAACCAGTTACAGGTTATAGAAAAGCTGCAGTAACCCTTTGAACCTTGTCAGGATAAGCATTCACTGCAGTTACTCTGGTTTTTTTAAAGTGTCATAGTAATATGTTTCTAGTTGTGCTTCTGCTAAAAAAAATATTATCTGGTAATGAATTTCAGAGATCTTTAGGGCAGAACACACTAAACTACTAAAAAATGTGCAATTGGAGAGCTTCAGAGGGCTATGAAAAGGCATACAGCCAAGCAGAAACAGCATTTGGATACATAAGGACATAACCTAAACGAGGTGTAGGCTGGACTGTCTTGAGCTATGAGCAGAGTAGGCAACTACTTAGGGTGGCAGACTGCTGGGATTTTGCCAATGCTAGCAAATTTTGCTTCTGCCTAAGGCTCCAGATTCAGACCTGTTGTTATGTGGGTTGGTTTCCCATGCTGAAGAACAGGTTGCACTATGGATTACGGCAACAGCACTGCAACTCTTGACAGAGTCACTGCCAAGCTACATCATTTTATATCTCCAGCTCCCAGGTAATATAAAATGAGGCAGGCTCTTTCCCTGAGTCCCTACCCCTCTTCACAGAATCACAGACTTGTTGAGGTTAGAAAGGACTGGTGGAGGTCATCTGGTCCAACCTTCTTGTTCCAGTAGGGCCACCTAGAGCAAGTTACTGAGGACTGTGTCCAGATGGCTTTCTCTGCAAGAAAGGAGACCTCACAACCTCCCTGGATAACACATTCCAGTGCTTGGTCACAGTTGCAGTAAAACAAAGTGTTTCCTGATGTTCAGGCAGAGCCTCTTGTGTTTCAGTTTCTGTTCATTGCCACTTATATTCCACACTAGAAATTATCCAGGCCTGGTCTGGTCTTGGCCCTTCAGTTTTGAGGTGGCTGATTCAAGGCTGCCTGCATGGCCATGAGCTGACTTGGTGGCCCATTGTCAGAAGCTATCTCCAGCCTTTCAGTTGCTTCCAGACTGTAAACTTGAACTGCACAATTAAAATAAAAATTGAATATGGTACATACAAATTCAAGTGACAATGATCAGATCCAGACAAATGTCATTGTCTTCTTTCTGCATCTAGTTAGCTTGTTTCTGTGTAAACTCCTCCAGACTATAAAGGGCAAGCAAAAGCCATTTGACTTATATTGTCTACAAATTAAGTTGTTTTTATCCTATTTTTCAAGCCCTCGTTTATATCTGATTAGCTAATGTCACCCAAGAGCCAGACCATTTGTTTAACACTAACTGCTTCCGAAACATTTCTGTTAGTATCATCTAGAAAAACTGATGTCAGTTCTATAATGAAACAAAGGGTTATTATCATTCACAGAGCTGTGTAACAACATTCAATGCTAGGATTGATACTTTCTCTGTAGCTTATGCAAATGAAATTTCCTTTTCATTTCTACATCAACAGCTTAAGAAAACCTCAATTCTAATAATGTTCAAATATGTAGAAATACAGATGTGATTTTCTTACCCTTGCCTTTACAAAATCCATTAAAAGATCAAAAAGATTTGTTTAAACTTGATCTTTGTCCCATAAATTCCAAGGAACCACAATAAGCAAATAATTCATAGTAATTAACTGAGATTTTACAATACCAGTGCACATAATAAACTGTGTATGCCAAAGTGCTATTTGCTCCTTAAATCTGCCTGTATGAACTGCAACACCTTCCTCCATATATTTAAGAATTAATTCAGAAAGTTGTAAGTTAAAAACAGAAAAAGTGCTTGTCCTTTTTTTTTTATCAGGCTGAACAGCAGGCCCAATGTTCTTTCCTTTTCTATCTTACCTTTATGTACTCTCAATTGATTTGCTTAAGACTTGAGATGGAGTAAAACTCCATGTATCCGGACAGGACCCCAAGGAAGAGCCCACACGGGTGTACTGTGCCAGGAGAAGGCCAACAAGGATATCTCAGTTTGGTATCCCGGTCTCAAGCCAACATCATCTCTGCCCCACCTCAGGTGCAAGGCTGCACCTTCCCATTTCTCCAGGTTGGTTTCTGTGGGGAGGTTGTGCCAACACTCACGGTTGTGATGTCTATGAGGAAATAGCCCACCAGAAAAATCACACGTTTGTGACAATCCCACCCAGTGAAGAAGACAGAACTTGGCCAAACAAGGCAATGAAGACACACAACTGTATTTAAAAGTAACTTTCAGTTATTGACTTCCAGACCAATACATCAGTATTTTCTGCCTATCAGTTTAGATAACAAGCTCAAACTACCCAGTGCGTTTCATCAGATACTATAGCTAAGTGTCTGATGGAATCTCAGCTAGTTATTCAATATTCAGTGTTTTTCTAATGTTGGCATGGACATTCAACCTTATCTGCCCCTCCCCCCACCCTATTAGAATAGCTGTAGTGAAGGAAGGTATAATAACCTCAGAAATAATTGGATTTTGCAGCAGTCTGTGACAAGCTGTCCAACATATATTCATATGGTCCACTCTGCTTTTACAGGCTAAAGCCACAGATTGCAATTTATTGCTACTTCTTGAGGTTGAAATTAGAAAGAGTATTAATGTTGGAAGGAAAATATATTAGCAGAAACACTTGCTGGAGCTGAGAGATCTGCCTTTTGGCTGAGATCAATAAGCAGAAAGCCCAAGGCTGATCTTTATCAGAATACAGAATGAATGCCTAGGAGAATGGATAATAAGCGCTGTCCAGAGATTTCATTCCCTTCCTGCAACCATGTGAAAAATGTAGCCACTGGGTCCCACAAAATTATAGGCTTCATTGAGATGAAAACTTCAGTTTGCTTTTATTTAACTAGCAATAAAAATTTTGGAGCACTAAAAGCTGAAAACTGTTGCTGTAGGTTTCAGCTCATAGGCATAACATGACTTGTCCCCACTGAACGAGATAGCTGTAGCAGGGACTTTGTTTCCTGAGGTGTTCGTAGGGCACCTAACAGCACCTTGTTCCTAAGCTCCATAGAGGACAGGAGCTGATTTTCTGACGCGCCAGTTAAGTAACCAAAATTCACAGTGGTATCTGCCACATTAAGACTCCATGACTCTCACTGGAAAACAAACAAAGATCATATGACCATGTGTATTCTTCAGTGTTAGTCCTGAGTATATATTTTGACTCCCTTGTAAAGAGTCTGAAGGAGAGGGAATCAGTCACACACTACCCATGGGCTTTCTTGCTGGGAGATCCTAGGGGATGAGCTTGAGGAGTTGTTCCTCTTCCTTGAGGGCTATGTCCTGCTGAGCTCAGATTTATCACGTCCTCATACGCCAGTGGAAGTGGGATGTGCGTGACCTGTGACAGCTCCACAAGGCAACCTGTCTGTTAGGAAGTTCATACACACGCGCATTGTTAAGACTTGAGATGTACTCATTTGGATGCATCTGTACCACTGGAAAAAAAACATGTCCAGACTGAGGGCTGTCTGCATACATATTTAAACAGAAGGACTTAAGCTGGATTTCTGATGCTGACCACATTACAGCCACCCATTTCTGTCAGCTAGAGACTGTATTTTCATAACATGCTCTGTATTACATATATGTGTACCTCGCTGAAATGGCACACAAGGCAGAGAATGTGTACCTGGGGGATCTGCGTTATTTATAACCTTCTGTAAAATAGAAGGGACTTGTTAGACAGGCACATTCAGTAACAGGCCATTGAAGCCAACAGTTTCTCCTTCAGTCATCTCCAAGTGCTGGAGTCTGTACATCTTTCTGCTGTACAGACTTTTCCACAGCTCCTAGGAAATAGAGCTACAACTGTAAATGCATCAGGAAAATGGAGAGGCGTTCTTGACGTGGAGGGAAAACCTTGCAGAGGGTATTCAGATACCATACTCAATTTATCACTGATGATTTGTTTGTTTTGCCATGTAATTTATCCAGAGAGAGAAAATAGATCATGTTTTATTTTTTCAAATAAAATAAATATATGCACATAACCTGACTTACCCATGATCTTGGAGCACTCTGTGAGTCAAAATTAGCAAGCGACAAAATGAGCAATATAGGATGGCTCAGAGGAATAGGTAACAGGTCACATCCTCAGCGGAGCTGGCCACTCAGGATTCAAAGTGATACAGAAGTGCTTGATACTCTTTGTACATAATAAGGACGATGTTCAATTCACAGTGAGCACAGGTGAATGAGGGGGAAAAAACAAACCTCACTTGGTTTAAGCACATAGGCAGATCTGTTAGCTGAGCTTGCAGAGATCAGCCTTGATGATCTTGTTATAACCACAGAGAACAAGTTTTTTCCTGGGAAACATAGTTAGCTGCTGCCACATATATTCCCTCCATGGTATCTCAATGTAAAAGGGATCTGGAGGAAGAAATTTTGTGAGAGGATGATAGATGGCTACAGATCTCATTTTGATCTGAATCACTCAGTTCATGGGTGACTTAAGGCTGATATCTGATGTCTGGTCACATTCATGGAAGCACCTTGATAATCTCTGTACAGCCTATGTGAATGCAGTGCCTGGCACTGCTGCCTGCTGGCATGTCCCTGGTGAGCCACCACAGCTGAGACCCAGGACCAAAGCATGCCTTCAGACCATAAACCAGGGTCACTGTACATGGTTTCTCCCAGTCAGCATGGAAGAAGAGGGGAAAATAAGCAGGAAGTTACATTTCCTGTAACATATTAGAAACCCTCAATTTCAGAAATTTTAGCAAGTACACAATTTAATTAAAAGGATAAATATGTATAGTGAAATAAACAGAAATGGTGAAATACGTCCTAGTAAAAACCCAGGTCAAGATTTAGGACTCTCAGAGTCCTAAGAGATTATTTCAGCCTTCTCTCCTTGATCACATGCAGTTTTACAGTTCAGAAAATAGCTTGAACTCAAGGAAAAAAAAAAAAAAAAGACAGAAAGAAACTGCTTCCAAAACACAGTGTTTATCTGCAAACAGAACAATTGTTTCAGTGAATAATATATGTGCATACCAAGAGGTGGGTTGGGACCTGACTGAAGCCTGAAAGAGCTGAGCCCCTACAAAGTCTTGCAGGTTGTGGAAGATCCCATCTTTTCAGGACCCAGCATAATTCTCTCACTGTCTTGTATATCTATGTACATGAGACTTTCTAGGTTTTTTTTCAGCATCTCAGTAACAAGTTTTAATGATGTATAAAACCAGTATTATTGCCTACAAAACAAGTAGTGAGTGCTAGGTTGTCCTATTTCAGTTTTTAGTATTATTTCACTGAAACATTGTCAGTAAAGCCCAGCAAATGCAAACCTTAACAACAGCAAGAAATTTGTGTCTTCCTGAAAAGGACACAGCTTCAGGAGAAATTAAGAAGTACATTTGCTATGAAGTGACTTTATTTCTATATAAATAGAAGTGACATAGAAAATGCATTAGTAACCTTCAGGTTACATTTCTTTTATATACAAGTGCTGGATTTTTACATCAAAGCAAAATTGTTTCTGGTTTAGTTGTTGGCTTTTTTTTTTTTTTTTAATTCTTGAGTGCTTTTTGTGGAAGTGCACTAACATTGATATTTTCCATAGCAGAGATGAGTAGCACTGCTAAGTGGATAACAAATGCTTTGCTCTGTATTAGAACCCTAAGTAGCAGCTAATTTACAGGCTTTCAGAAAAAGTAGGGCAAAAAAAAATGGAACTAAGTTAATTTTATTTTTTTTGCCACAGTGCAATTTTAATTTTGCTGCCCATGTGGGATTTTGCTCTGCTTTGAATCAGAGCTGTGCAAATCAATGTGAACTCTTTTATAACTTTTTTATTGTTCTGCCTATACACATACATAACAGAGGAATAGAAATTGAGTGATCATTGGTTAATTATACTACAATAACTCTTACATGTTATATGATCTTTTACAATTATACTGATACTTTTCAGGAAATTCATGTGAACTTAGACAATAATTTTTCATGAAAAAATTATTGTTAACTGGAATATATTCTGTAATTTTCTTAATCTGAAAATAGCTTTCATTATTTCTCATAATGTCTTATAAAGCCCTTCAGTTTTGGGGAAATACCAATTTGCAGCATTATTTAGCTGGGGAGCATACAGTATTACTTTTAACTTCTAGTACATTACAAGGCAATCACTAAAATTCTGTAGATTTGGTAGGTACTGAAGCCTACCAATATCGAAAGGTCTTACTATCTTTAGGTCTTGATTTGTACCAATATGAAAAAAAATATTGAGACCAAAGAAAATATAAATGAGAGTTGAGATGAGAAGTTATCAATGCCAATCCACATTGATATGCTAATAACCTATTGATAAAAACACCTTTAAATATGCATCAAAATTAATTGTTCTCAATTCCTATCTATATCGAAAGGTCTCACTATCTACAGGTCTTGATTGCTACCAGTATCAAAAATTTCCTTCTGAACAAAGTGTTTGGATTCTTACTGAGCTTGAAAGGCATTAATGCCTATGAATATCAAAATGTTATCTCTAGATTTCAATGCTTACTTCTCTGTTGGTGACATGGACAGCAGGATCAAGAGTGTCCTCAGCAAATTTGCTGGTGATGCCAGGCTGTGTGGAGCAGTTGCCACACTGGAGGGAAGAGATGCCATCCAGAGGGACTTTGACAGGCTTGAGAGATGAGCCAGTGCAAACTTCATGAAGTTCAACAAAGTGAAGTGCAAGGTCTACACTTGGGTCATGGCAATCCCAGGCACACCCACAGGCTGGGCAGAGAAGTGATTGAGAGCAGCTCTGAGGAGAAAGACTTGGTGATGGTTGATGAAAAGTTCCATATGAGCCAGCAGTGTGTGCTCACAGCCCAGAAAGCCATCCATAACCCGGGCTGCATCAAAAGCAATGTGGCCAGCAAGTCAATGGAGGTGATTCTTCCCCTCTACTCTGCTCTTGTGAGACCCCATCTAGAGTATGGAGTACAGTTCTCATGCTCCCAATAGAAGAAGGACATGGAACTTCTCATGCTCCCAACAGAAGAAGGGCATGGAAATGTTGGATAAGTCCAGAGGAGGGTTACAAAATTGATAAGAGGAGTGGAGAACCTCCCTCACAGAGACAGGCTGAGAAAGCTGGGGCTGCTCAACCTGGATAAGAGAAGGCTGTGTGGAGACCTCATAGCAACCTTCCAGTATCTGAAGGGGTCTGCAGGGAAGCCAGAGATGGACTCTTCGTCAGTGACAGGACAAAGAGTAACGGGTGCAAACTGAAAGAGGGGAAATTGGGAAGAAATTCTTTATTGTGAGGGAGATTAGACACTGGAACAGGTTGCCAAGGGAGGTTGTGGATGCCCCAGCCTGGGCAGTGTTTAAAGCCTTTTTGGATGGAGCCTTGAGCAGCCTGGTCTAGTGGGAGGTGTCACTGCCCACAGGCAGGGGGGGTGGGACTAGATAATTTTTAAGCTCCCTTCCAACCCTTAACATTCTATGATTCCATGTTCTATCATTCTATGACCTACAGGTGGAGCCTGTAATGTTTGAAAGGTATCAGTGCCTATCAACAGGTATCAAAATTGTTCAGTATCTGTGAATTTCAGGTGTTGGCTCTCTATTGCTCTTGAATCCTACTGATACCAAAGGATTTCTTGAGACTGACAGAATCTTCTCAAGACAAACAGGTATTGAATGCAATAAAATCAGATTCATTGAAATGTATGGGTTCTACTAAAATTAAATCGACTGTAAGTAAGTATGATGTGGTAATATCCTTTTTGAAATATCAGCTGGTGGGAATTTGAAGATGATTAAAAAGCACAAATCCAGATATAGTACATTTATTCACATAGCTCCTATAACTAATACAGGCTTTGTGGTGGACCAAAGACTGTTTTGATAACTGCCCCGAGAAGACTTGAATTTATACATACTGCAGTCAGATGTGAATTTGTCTACTCTGCTTTGCTTATTTGTTCATATTTAGAAATTTACAGGTAATGGTGGGTCTTCTTTCCTCTCTAAATCTCTCCTCTTTTAATTTAAAACTGTTCCCTTTGTCCTAACAGTATCTGCACATACAAAATGTCCATTTTACTCTTTTTCATAAGCTCCCTTTAGGCACTGGAAGGCCAAAATGAGGTGTCCCTGCAGCCTTCTCTTCTCCAGGCTGAACAACCCCAGGTGCCTCAGACTGCCTTCGTAGGAGACATGCTCCAGCCCTCGGATCATCTTTGTCACTTTCCTCTGGACCCGCTCTAACAAATCCTCATTTTTCTTGTGCAGAGCACCCTGGAGCTGGATGCAGTACTCCTGGTGGGGTATCTCAAGGGCAGAGTAGGGTAAGAAAATCACTTCCTTTGACCTGCTGGCCACACGGCTTTCTATGCAGCCCAGGATGCAGTTGACTGTCTGGGCAGCAAGTGCACACTGCTGGCTCATGTCCAGCTTTTCACCCACCACAACACCCAGTTCCTTCTCTGCAGGGCTGCTCTCCATGAGTTCTTCTCCCAGTCTACACTCATGTCTGGGATTACCCTGGCCCAGCTGCAACACCTTGCACTTGGATTTGTTGAACTTCTTGAGGTTCTTGTGGGCCCACTTCTCAAGTTCACTGCTCCTACTACAGACTTTGAGAATTGCAGTGGAATAAGGGAAGGTAACTGAATCTTTAAAATAAACACACATAACAGATCCTGGCTCTGCAACAAAAACATCAGCCATAAGAACAAAGAGACTAATTTTCAAAGGCACTAACAGACGTATTTCTTTTTAAAGCTTCTATCATGCATCATTTTCATGGGTCAGTCAAGGAAAATGTGAAAGAAGAAACCTCTTTCCCTTTCTGTAGTCAAAACAGTAAGAGACAGAAAATGAGAGAAGAAAGGATTAGACGCTTCTTCAAAGTAAATGGTATCTGTGAAGAGCCTAAGACTGAAAAATAGTCTTGCAATACAATATATTTGAAAAAATATGCTCTTAAGAATGAACATAATATTCAAGAACCATATTTTCATTCTTCTCCACTATTAATGACATCAAAAAGTTTGAAGGATAGACTGATTATTCAAGGCAAAAAGTAATATAAAGCTTAAAAGGTAAAGAAATAAAAAGTTGGTTTTTTTCTTTTATATATGTCTGCTGTATGGAGTCAGCTTTTTCAGAAGGAAACCCATACAAATAGCCCTGAAAACATTATTGCTGTTAAAGCAAGTTTTGTTCTAGTGTTTAGAAAAAACTGTAGAAAAATCCTTTAAATAATGTCAGTTCTGTTTTTCTGTTTCATCCTTTTTTCTAACTAAAATTATTCATGGATAAATAGTGATTTTACTAGTTTATTCATTTTGTAAATCTTGAAAGAACAAGCTTGAGTTGCTTGTAAACCTCTTCCTTTTGGTTAAAGTCCCAGATTGATAAATACATTTTATAAAGTGCAGATGACTAAAAAAAAATTAAATCAGAGGATTAATGCCTTGTTCTTGATCCACAAAAGGAAGAAAATTGCCCCAATTGAATGTCAATGGCAAAACTCCATTGACTTCAACAGGACAAGATTCAGTCCTTGTTCTTTGCCATTTTGCTGATATAAAAATTCAAATATTGTGTCTTCTGATACAAGGCCAAGCTCAGAAAATCATGACTTTGTGAACATCAAATAAGAGAGGGGAACAATCATTTTTGCTAAGTGAGCACTTAGAAGTGGAATCAATCTTTTCAGACATTTTTCATGGTACTTACCTTTCATTCTTATCTACTAGTAGTTTTCTTCTACCGCTCTCAGTATTTTTGTCTCGTGTGCACCAGGATGGAAATCCATACTGAGCCTTAGCTCTCAAGGTTATTTTCTGAAAGCTGGTCAAGCTTAGCAGTGACTGTACACTGCCGCCATTCGACAGTGCTTGGGGTTTGTGTGAAGCCCCGCATGGGGTCAATGCAGTCCTGGGCAGATGCTGACTATGATATAACAAGTATGACTAGAAATTACATTAACAACTCTATGAGTTTCCAGGCGGCCAAGGACTGAGCAAGCTGCAGCTCAGACAGAATTACTCTGGAACCTCCTGGGTAGCTTCCTTGGCCAGAAATGCAGTTCATTGCTGAATCTGCAATGAAACCTTGTAGCAAACCAACACACACTGGTGAAGGATTTCATTGACCAAGGATGCCAGCCTAGCACCTTTCGCCTCCACTGGAAACAAAGCAAGTTGCACACAAAGAAATGGTATCAGCCGTTTGGCTGGGCATTATTTTACTTTGCAATGTGGCCAGAGGGTGTGAGCTCTGAACTCTCAGGCCCTGGGGTAAACTAAGTGAAAAAATTCATTTTAGAAAATAGCATGTTGGGCTAATAAAAATAATTTTTAAATCTGTCCACTGAGCTCTAGAGCAGCCTGCCTGGGTAATGGATGGCTGTACAGCTGCCTGGCAAAAATCACAAGCTTTCCCACTTTCATGTGGGCAAAATGGAAAAGGCACTGCAGACTGATCTGAAAGATGCTGACAACACCTCTATAAATATGCAACTGACTTTTCTCAGTTTTCTTTGTTGTCTCAAACAACTGCTGAATGATTTTTCAAGTAAATTTCACACTATTCTTCAGACAACTCATTCAGCTCATTTGGCTTTATTTATTCATTCCTTGCTAGCAGATGTGTCAGAGATGAGCAACTCAATACAAATAGCAAAACAAATGCACAAAATGAAATTCTGAAGGTGAGGAGAATGAAAAGAAAGAATTTATTGTGTTTCCTTGATCCTACTGACAAATCCAGAGGAAAGGGGACAGTCCTGTCTCTGGATGATGGCTGAAAGAGGGATTCTCATGGGCAAGTGAGTTCTTAATTTTTGCAGTTTGCCATCCACCTGCCTGGGCACAGAGCTGAAGACATCACTACCTGGTAATTTTATCCAACATTCCACTTCTGTGATTCATCTAAATTTCACAGTGCAATAAACCCTCCCTAGACACATTAGCACCACTAGATTAGAATATTTTACATATACATTTCTTATCTTGGGGAGAGCATTAGTATTTTCTAGTCAATGTAATTTACATGAATGCGAGATAACTTTCAGTGTGAAATACTCACACTGAATGTATCTGGAGGTAATAATAGCTATGAACTTTACTTATTTGTTATCTCCTAGAGGTAGATTACCCTTTCTATTAATAAGAATAATCCACAGTCCTGAGATTGTGCTTCCACAATATTTTGATAAATACTACTAGGTGCCAATTTTCTTTGTCACTATAAGCAGGTAGCTCAGCACTGATGCTGTAACACTGCAATCTATAAAATCTCTACTCCCCATGCTTCATCCCTGCAGAGAGGTGACTGTTGGGTACCTTTCATTTACTCATCCAAGGAACAGGAGCCCCTTGCACAGCGTAATAAAATCTCTGCAGCTAGGACTAATGCTTGCCATGCCCAGTGGACACAAATGTTATCACACATTGCATCAAACCCACAAAAAAAACCCACCAAAAAAGAAAAAAATGAACAACCCATACCAAACAAACAAAAGAACTCATAGATAGAAAAATCTGAATAAAATTCAGCACTCCATCCTTCATGGAACCTTCCTTTTGGTTTCTCCCACTTCTTTTCTGCTGTCTGTGCTGTTCCCAGACTCCTCTCCTGGGTGTCTATTGGATCTTCTCTCATTCTTATCTTGGAGCTAGCACTGGTACCACTTCTGTTCCTGAGGAAGCCAATGCTTTCCAGATTCTTGGATGCCATGCCTTCTCATCATCAGCTGAGGCTCTCTCTTCTACGACACAATGTGAAGTGCCTCTTCTGCACTTTATACTTAAACAGAGCCCTGTCAGCTCCCTCAACTTACCTCTTGTCTTAGTCATTTTCAACAAAAAGCCCTACTGGAGACACTTCAGACGTGCAAATTCTTCTGTCAGTCCCATAGGCCTCAGGTGTTGCAGCCGGATAACCATCACAGACAAGTCAGTGGGTGCTGGTCTGATTCCCAAGGGATTCCACTAATGGGCAGGGATAGAAGGGAGTTCCCTGGGCCACCCAAGCAGAACCAAGACCCTCAGAGCTGCATTAAGTGACAATAAAGGGATTCAAGTGTGGACACAAATCCTGTGCAACTGCAGTCACTGGTGTTTACTTTTGGCTGTAGAATGGGGGCCAGGGAGAGGAAGGGATCACACAATATTTTTAAGAGGCCTGTGAAATCCATTTAAGGAAAGCTAAGCCCACAACCTACCTGTGGGAACTTTCTTAAAGGGCTCGCAAACTTACAAAAGCACCAATACTGCTGGACTGCATCTCTCTGGGATACAAGCTCATCATTTTATTTATTTGTAAAGGTAACTGTGTTATGATGACTCTGTGAACCAAGGTAAGGGGGTCAAGGTGTGCCTCTCCTGGGGATGATACTTGTATTAGAGTCCTTGAGTATGGCACTACTTTTCTCTCTGCTTTGAAGGCCTTGATGCTATATTTTCTTTCTATTTTTTAGCTATTTTATTACTATCTTCCAAAGGAGGAAAAAACCACAAATTATCCAAGCACTCAGACATCTTTAGATGTTACAGTTCAATAGCAGTTTACTGCCATTTTGGTAAATTGCGCACAGCAGCAAGCCACAATTAAATGAAATCTTCATTCTTAATGTCTATATATCTCTGAGATAAGAGTGCAGTTTTACTTCCTCAGAATACTCTATATCTTTATTAAATGCATATGTCATTACAACGTAAAATGACTGGCTCCTCAAACAGACTCTGAAAGATGGCTGCATTTATTTTGTTCTCTGCCTCAGACAACAACCAGAAATGCCTAGAGCAAGATTCTGTTCCTGGTAAATATTGAGCAAAGTGGGAGCTTTCTCCATTTGCAGGTCTATCCCACGCATTGGCACTTGGCTTGTAGATGTGGGACAGGGGGCATGGGGGAGGAATAAAAAACATAGAAATGCAAAAAAAAAGCCCAATCAATAAAACCTCACCAGTACTCTCCTCACCCCACTGCTTGAAAAATCCATTTGCTTCAAACTGTGTCCATAAATGCAGTAAAATATTCCATGCTTAGTTGTCCATCTTATTTCTAATCCACCAGATTCAGCAGCATCATTTCAAATAGATGGAAACACATGATAGGAAAGAGCTTATCCTCCACGTCATGATGGCATGACTATTTTGACCATGTTGGAGAAGTGACAAAAAGACCATGCAAGTTGTGCTTGTCACTTTGCCATCCCTGTCTTGTGCAAGCAGGAAGAGCTGTAGAGAAAACCCACCCCAGCATCTGCTCCCAAATTCTGTCTTTTGTGTGTGCCTATCTGAGCAGTAGTTCAAGCATGAGCACGTACTGTCTGATCTCCAGCTGATGCTGGATGCTGTACTTTCTGTCCTGCAGGGATAGGCGTTCCTTCAGGAGTCTGCCTTTAGCACCCAGGTGAGAAGGAGAGCCCAGCTGTGTGCAGAGCTGACCAGCAACACCTTTTTATCATGAATGTCCACCACTGGGGAATGCAGGGGAGGATACAATGAGAAGCATGGGCCTGAGATTTGACTCTTCAACACAATCCTTACCTAAGTGCAGCTCAAGAGCTGCCACTTCTTTTCCCTTGAGGCTTTCCTGAAAGACCTGAGGAGCTATCTGTGCTCAGGGCAAAATGCATATAACTTCCATATGTGTTTCTCTCCTTTTTTTTCTTTTTTTTTTTTTTTTTAACTAATAAATATTCCTATACTGCTAAAAAAGCCCCAAAAATCAACCAACCAACCAACCAACCAACCAATCAACCAAAAGAACACAAAAAACCCAAACAACCAAAACCCAAGAAAAAAACACCTCTCCCCCTGAAAAATATCTCAGCAGAATTTCCTTGGTTCCATAGGAAAATAACAAAGCAGATATCCAGTCTTGAGAGATCCTGAGTTTGTTCTGCAAGGTGCAGAGCACCACCAACCACAGAGGGCAGCCAAAGGGTGAGAGGCGATGACTAGTGTAGTTTAATACCTTCAGGGGTAGGGTCTAGCCCAAGCAAGCATCACTGTGGCAAGCTCAGGGCTCTGGAGGGGCTCAAGAGTTAGAGCTGAGCAAGACAACACAAGCCCCTCTGTTTCCACACTGACAGTTTGCTACAATTGAATTACAACTGCGATGAGCAACTGCTGGGTGGTGTGGTGTTCTGCAAAGTAAGGAGCTCCTGACAAAAAGGCATAATTTTCACCCAAACCAGAAAAATGAAGAGTTGCCTTCCAGATAGCTCTAGCTGGCTATAGGGAACACCAAAGTGAACAGCCTATTTATTATATTGCATCTGACATTATGAGAGCCTGTGTAATGTAATTATCCATAAAAATCCCAACAGTCTGCCAATTGTTCCTCACTGGTACACTTGTTTTAAAGACAGCTTTTCTAGACATCCATTACTTACAGCTTCATGCTTGCCTTTTTCTGTTCTGTAAACATTATTTTGTCATGAATAACTGAATGAAAAAAATTTGAAACCACACACAATCTACTGGTTTAAAAATATGGATGTATTTTTATAATTTTATTTTTTTTAAATTAGTCATCATTGAGGTATATATAACCTATTCTCCTCATTGCTATTTTCGTATGGAAAAGTTCATTTGCTCAAAATGGACCCCATTTAGAGAGGTTTTGGATGGTGAGAATGTTTTGAAATTTATGAGTAACCTGTTGTTGGTTTATGCAATTTCAGACTGGCTTTTTTCTTCTTTTTTATGAATTTTGGATTTTTAAAAAGACCAGAAAAAATAGAAAGAAATAAGAAAGAGATACTGAACAAGAGATACTGAATGTTGTATGCCATCTCTCCTATGAATACGTATCAAGTACATTGCTGTGGATTTCCTATGGAAACTATTTGTGAGGTGTTGACAAATTCTACGTGTTTCCTTGAGTGTATTGTTAACATCCAGCCAAGGAAATGTATCATAAGCTCACTGAATAGAAGATGTTCAACGGTTTTTTTGGAAAGCTGTAATTAGTCTCTGAGCTTTAGGATATTATAAGGTTGCCACAGCAATGAGGAAGAGGTCCTACACACACACATACGGTGAAGTTGGTTACATTCCTGATAAAACACATTTGCTTGGTTTGGGAGTTTTCAGAAAGATAAGGTTCAACTATGGATTATTTACTTGTCTGAATTATATTGTATGCTATAACTTGAAGTGTTAACTCTAACTTGAAGTAACTACACCACAATGCTGATGGTAACTGAAATGATTTTCTACAGAATAATTTCCAGGACCTGCAGTCTTAATTCAGCTCTCCTGTTTGAGAAATTAGTACTGAAATACTGATTTGAAATCCCAGGTTCTTTATGATTGACAGATGTCTTCCTTGAAATGGACATTCTGCCATGCTTCTTTATCTTGTGACAGGTTTCGCTAGCTGAAACCTCTCAGCCATGTTGATTGGCCTGCACTGCATGCCACAGATTAGTTCTGTTGAGAGGAGGGAGGTTGCAGATCAGGGAAAGCCTTTGGCTTGAATTCATAAAGAGATTTGGAGAAGACTGAGGAGCCCAACACACAGCTCTGTGTGACTCAGTCTAAATGTAAAATTCTTAAAACCTCAGCTAAGCTAACTAGAAGTGCCATGGGAGGTTTCTCCAATCTTTACAACAAAGTCACTTTATCCCCCAAAATACAGTTGTGAGCAAATCTGCCTTAATTATGACAGTTCGTGCTATTTCACAGGTACATGTCCCAGAAGGAGGGGGCTTTCCTCTATGAATTCTGTGTGCATGGCCCAAGTCAGGAAACACCCAAGAATGAAAGTATGCCTGGCTCAGGATGTTCTGGTTGTCAGAGCCCTTTTATATCAGGAGAAAGGCACCACCACTACTTCCTCTGTCACATCTCCCACTTCCCTTGGTTCAGGTCCTCCTCCCCCCTCAGTAATGCTGCGTTTTGTGGATCTAATTCTTAGGCAAGAAAGTCTTTATATCTCATGATAAGCCTATATATTTAAATTGGAGTTGTGATTAATTTGGTAACTTAAAAATATTCCTAAAATTCCATTATACCGCAACTGGTACTTCTAGTTGCCCTTATGAGACCCACTGGATACACATTATGTGCTTGTATTCATCCTACTGCCCCACATCCAAAACTGGATGGACCTTCCAGATGCATAGGCCTTGATACATATTAACAGTGGCAGAAGCCACAGAATAATAGAACAGCTTGGGTTGGAAAGGACCTTAAAGATCACCAAGTTCCAGTTCCCTTGCCATGAGCAGGGATACCTTCCACTAGACCAAGAAACAATCCAGCCTGGCCTAGTCAACCTTTGAATTCATTCTCTGCTTTCTAATTATGTTTCTTCATATTAAAGATTATATAAAGACAGGACTCAGGTGCTCTTTGCTACACATAGGGCCATGCCCTTGTAAACCATGCCTGCTGTGTGAGCTGTGCTTTCCTGCTGTATGGGGACATTGGGTAAGATTACTTTCTGAGCACAGTGTTGGAACCAGCAAAGCCTCCTGTTTGGACTGCTAGAAAGTACAGCAAAACAAAAAGATATCGAGGGATGAAATCTCCCAGCAGCAACTATGGGACCTAAAGCATACTATTTCATAAGATATATGCTTTTTTTGGTGTGCTGTGTGCTAATCCTTACAAATGTTCTATAAATGGAATGATAGCTAAACATGAACAAATCTTAAGAATAACTCAACTGTTTCAGAATCTCATTACATTTTTAACTTGATTTCAGTTTTGTTCAAACTCCATGCCAAAAAGCAGTCAATTCAAGGCTTCAGGCAGCGTTGAAAAACACTTAAAAAGAGAACATGGAAGATACATACCAAAAAATTGATTCAAAAGGCAACATTTCATCCATCTATTTTATCCCCAAACATTTCAGAGCCAGCTCTGTCTAGCACATAGGTAACAATAAACTCACTTAAGAGCAGGGCTTGACTCAGCCACTTGGCTACTGCCTTCCCCTAGCCAAATGACTCCATGGTTTACCTGCCCCACTCTTTTCCAGACTCACCAACAAGGATGATCTTTCAGGGGGTGGTAGTGCCTATTTTCATGTACTTGCCCTCTGTCCATAGGTTCATTCCTAATTAATAAGTATGTCTCAACCCTTTTTCCCTATAGGACCTCTTATTTCTCATGGCAATGGAAAAAATGAGCCAATATAAGAGCAGAAGAAACATGACATCCAAGAGGCATCCAGAAGAGTTACTGGAAGGGTAATTAATGTCACAAAGCCATAAAATTACGGGAAATAATTTTTTCCTAGTTTCTGTAATTTGTTATGTAATAAAACAAGACCATAGGGAAGAGGATTTCCAGGAGGAGACCAAAAGGTAAGACCAGCCATTCTAGAAGACACATTGGTGATGATTAGCAGCTGAAGGTTGCTAATCTGCTAGATGACAGCAAGAAAGAAATTAGCAGGTAAGAAATCTATATGCTGATAATCCACCTAGTTTGAGAGATTATGGATCTGACTTCTTTTAAAGATCTGCTGTTTTGAGCCATATGCTTTATTTCACTAGGTTTTCTATTTTCCAGGTTCTGTCAGGGGATGCCTGTTTGTCAACTTGATTTGTGTTCTGAAAAATTCCCCATGTTAAAAGTCTCCGAAGTTTATAATTAACCACAACAAAGCTCATGTTCTTGAAGATGGATGAAGCTAAAAGAGGAGACATAGCCACAGAGAGAAAAATTATGTACTGAAAGCTGTTAGCAGGGAAAAATATTGTCACTGTGAATATCTGCCTGTGTAACACCAATGTTCAGCAAGGAATCCCTGTCTGGTGTCCCTTAGGCTTTGCAGGTAAGCTGTGTGAAAAGCCGACTTGAAGGGGCAACACTATCTTCTCCTGCCAAGGCCAAGAAATGCTGTTATAATATCTAGCATTCTTCCTGGAATATTTATTAGGAGTTTGGAAAGATTGATTTGGCCGCTGAGGATAGATATGTGAGCATCTGCTGTAATGGCAGTAAAAAGAATTAGACTCATCAGGAATAGTAATTCATAATGATAGTGGCGGTGTTTGCTCTTTGAATATAAAGAATCTCTAAGACCCTTCAAACTAAGTATAACTAACATACAAGAAGATGCATTTTTCTACATGCAAGAACAGCCTCCTTTTTTTTTCCCTTTTTTTTTCCCACAGCAAGAGTTGCAGTCAGAAGAGGGCCCAAACCTGTGTGCCCCTGAGCACAGGAGTGAGTGGATGATCATTAACTGAGGCGTCTCCTTTGCTGATCACCTCCTACAAACAAAAGCACATGTCATCACATTTGCAAAGACACTTGAGAAAGTGTTACTGTCTGAAAAGGTACAGATGAAGAAACCTCATGTGCAGATCTGGCTAAAGTCAACACCACTTGCTGCAGTACTGACCCTAACTGGACTTCGGTTTCCCAAGGAAAGAGGAGAGATGAAGTAGGAAAGGTGGATGTCTTCTCCTCTCCACCTGGGATCCAGGGAAAGGAAGTCTGAACTTGGTTTATTTCTATGTATCCCATTAACGACAAATAAATGCTGCTGAAAATCCTGTCTTTCCATCCTTTCTGAAGTATGACCAGAAAGTCATCCTAACATCCTAAGTAAGGATGAGTCACATTCATGATGAAGTCACTCAGTCTGGGCGAGCCACAGCTCCCTCCACCTCTGCCCCTCAGGTGAAGGTGCAGTACACATTTTTTAACAAGGATTCCCCATGCTTTCTCTTAACAGTCCTTTACATTTGCCAGGAATAAGGAATCCTAAGAAAAGGTGCTACAGATCTTAGTAGAAATAAACCCAACACTGTAGTGTTAAAATTAGAACTTAAATTGATATTTAAAATGCTGAACTACAGATCTAATTCTCCATAAAATTCTACTGAAGTGCTTGAATAAAACTGTGGAAAATATTTCCTTTTTAACTGCAGAGAAACTTGCTGTAAATGGGTGCGATGGTGTACATTAGAACCCTGGAGGCAGTTAATTCAGCCCTCCCTCCTCTTTTAGCCCGCATATTCTTTGCTAAGCCCACGCATGCAGCTGAAAGAACAGCTCCTGGAGTACCATCCTGCTCTAAAAATGAATCTCTGCGTGGTCATGTGCACTGATATAGCCAGAACAGCATGCTTGTGACAAGTGTTGTACACAGGGTGCTTAAGAACATGGCTGCAAAAGATTAACAACAAGCAGGTTCTTGCTTAAAATGAGAAAGACGTGGGAAACAAATGACGTGGGAAACAAATGAAAATGAAAGAGTCTTCAAAGACCATTGAAAAATCTCCTCATTCTAAGGAAACTGCCCCCGTTAGCCATTTAAAAAAGACCCCATACTTATTTTGGTCAACACTGACAACCTTCTTCCGTTGTGTAGTAGTTTCCTTCTCAAATAGTAGGGTGCAGAGCACAGTCCTACTCATGAGGAGTAAAGCTGACAGGATCTGCCTCTCAGTTTGGCACATTCAGCATTTCACAGACTTTATACTGTATACTTGGTGAGTCAAGCACCCATGCTTCCAAGCCTCTGTGTATAAATGCAGGCTTACCCACACTGGCACAGTATAGCAGAAGACATTCCCAGACTTATTTATTGGAAAAGCATGTTTATTAAACAACTGTGCTCCAAAATAAAACTACCTTTTTCTTTTCTCTCCTTTTTCCCTATGGCCTTCCAGTATCTCTCCGGCACCAAAAATTCCCCTCAATTACAGCCAACACCTGAAACTCAGCCTGAAGTCCAGATATAGATTTCACACCCCTCTGGAGCAATCACTCAGAATTTCCGGGGTTTAAGGAATTCCAAGAATTGCCTGCAAAGAACTACATCTTATAGAAGTATTGCTCGTTCACCACCTGACACATAGGGACTGTACTTTCTATTTTAACACTCATAAAACATGTACAAGGGCTGAGGTATTTTTGACATAAATCTCAGGTGCTGAAAGTCCACTCTTGTTCTACTGCCTCTTACAGTTATTTCAGGCAATGCGCCGCTCTCGGTGTTTCTGGAAATGTAATGGCACACTTCCCCCAAAAAAGCCCAGGGCATCCCTATTGTACAAACTTAGGAAGCTAAACCCCTTTTGTTGATTCCTTTCTTAAAGATGAAGTGCCACTTTCCTAGCCAGTCAGCCAGAAATCATATTGAAAACCCCCCAACATTTTATAGTTAGGGACACAAAAATAGACTGCATGTACAGCTGGTGCATATTCAGTATGAGATGGATGGTCCCAGGCCCTGGAAAGGGGGTGCTCCCTGTGTGACCATGTGCCCTTCTGTAGATGGGGAAACAGGCACTCTGATTCCTGGCTCCCCTCTGCTCCTGAGCGAGAAATAACCAAGGACAGTTGTTCTGCCCAGTGGAGGTCTGAAGCCACTCACCACTCCTATTCTGAGAGACCAGGCTGAACATCTGCAAACCACAACGTTTCTGTGCTTGCAGGAACCTGCAAAAAAAGGCATAAGAGGAAGATTCCTTCCCTCTTCTATTACCGTATACAAGAGCTTGTTTAACATAAAACAGTGAAGAAATATGGATTTGGCCTTTTATTTACTGGCAGTTTCAGAGCATGAGCTCTGGTACCAATCCCTGGTGCAACTCCATTGACTTCAACAAACTCCGCCAGAGGTCACAGTGTGCCATTAAGAGTTGAAATAAGACAAGATATGCAGTCCTTTTTCTTTCCAGCCCATAAAACCAGTCTGAAAGGTTTTCTTTCCTGTCTTCATTTTATCCAAGATCTATCAAGAATATTGAGTTCTATCTTTGTTTTTGCTGAAGGATTGCTGAAGTGGAAAAAGAGCTTTCTTTAATTACAGGGATAAGGGGGCTTAATCTATAATAGAAAAACAGTATTTCCCAGTTAGTTTTCACATATTCTAATTCAGTGGGTGCTAACCAAAGAAAATGCAGCATGTTCAGGATGTTTCAAAAAAAAGAAAATGCTTTCCATTCACATTTGCTTAAGTTTAGTCTTCGTAGTATGTTTTATTCAAGTGTTCATGCCATATTCAGCACTGTCATATTGAGCTCCTTCCAGAAGTGTATCTGACAAAACAATTAACATTTTCACATGCTGTTTGGGTTTTTACCTTCTTCAGGACAGGTGTATGTGGAAGAATGTCTTATTTTCTCTTTTATTTGTTTTTAAAAAATCTCTCTGTCTGTGAGAAAAGCAGACAAAAGAGGAACAATTTGCACTAGGTAAATGTACACAGACTCAGATGTGGTGGACTAAATGAGCACAGCTCTGGAGCCTTTCCTTAAGCACTGCCTAAGAAGGGACAGTCTGCCGGATGCTTCTTACTTCTTGAATAGGGAGGGCCTCAGAAAGGGAAGGTACTGCAGTCCTCCTCATTCTTCTTCCAAACTAGCATTACTTAACAAAGACCTGTTACACTCTGTACATCAAACCCAGAGATAACCCAGCCATGATAGCATGACATTGTTGTGGCTGATGTTTTATGGCCCCAGAGCACACGGAGTAAGAAGTCATTTAGAAACACTTTTCCAAACACATTTGACATAAGTTATGTATTAAGGATGCACATTTTCTGGTCATGAAGAGCTCAGTGACCCTCCCAAGTCACACAGGTGGCTGGGAATTTCAATTTGGTAAAATAGCACAGTTTATATGATGGTTGCCCACCGCATGATTACCACATAAACTATTTCCTTGCAGAAGCAAACAACCAAATAACAAAGAAAAAAAACATAATGCAACCCCATTGACGATCATACTAAAATCTGAATTAGGTGTCACAACATGTGTCTACTGACATCTACATCAGAGTGGCAGTGGGGAGGGGAGGAAAGGCTGTCTCTGGTTTAAATTCCTGAGGCTAAATGCAATACAAATATACCCTGAAGTCAACAGACCTTCACATGTTACACATCTGTGTTGAATTTGCTTTCCAATATTCTGTTTCTTAGATTTGATGTGGGCAGATGGTGGAAGAGATCTCCCTGGAAGCAGCATGTTCTCCCCCCAAGAGGAATGCCCTTATGTCTCTCAGACATGAACTGTCTGGCTGATTAATAAGCAGTGCTCTCAGGCTCAGGAGAGAGTTCAGATTTGCTTCTTTTGCCTGCAGAGTGGGACTTTACTAGGGCGGGAGTGTTAAACTGGGACTGTCAGAGATGTTTGGAGCAGGTGGTGAAGGTGAATGGAAGAAGTGGGAAGGGAACAAAGGAAGATATGGTGTCCTGAGGGAGTAACCTGTTGCACATGGTGAGCTTGTCTGGCATGGCAATGTGGATGCCAGTGCCTGGAGCTGCAGCAAGGCGCCCTGTCTTCTCAGCCCTCACCACCTGCTAGGCTTACTGATGTGATGTGGCCTCTCCAGGTCGTTCAAAAAACCCCATGACTCCTTGCAGAGAACCTGGCACAAAGTCTTGTTCTCTGAAAGAACTTCTTTCTTACCCTGGATAAGGAAAATCCTTCTGCTCCCAAAGGAGACAAAAGCAGCCATTCAGTTCAGAGCTGGGGCTGTTTTCAAGGCTTCCAGCAAACACACTGTTCTTCAGTATTGCTGATAAATGTATCAAATGAGAGCACATTGCTTTTAGAGGGCAAGTGGCTACTTTAATTAAATGCTACTTACATGTGAGTGTTAATCAAGAAAGATGTTCTAAGCCAATTCTATCACAATACTATTTTTCCTTCCTTTTCCCAACCTAGCATTTATATGTAGAAAGGTTATGAAAGACAGAGATGTCATTTGATTTATATTACTGTGTTTATCACTGACCATTTGCTTTAACTTCACATAAAATCAGTGTTTGGGACTCTGTAAGTTAGAGATTTTTAACACCAAAGTGGAGGTTCACTGACTTTACCTGACTCACTGTTGGTGAAGAACCAGAGAAATAACACAAAGTAATATGTTCACCTCATTTTAAAGAGGGATATTTTAAAGAGTGGTAACCCAGCCACCTCTGCAGCAGGACCCATCCCTGGTTTTCCTACAGAGTAATAGAAAGCAAATGAGGTAGCTCTGGGGCTGTGAGTAAAGCCTAGAAGTCCTTCCCAACCCACAGTGCCACAGGAGGATGGGACTGACAGTCATCTGTGGGAAAATCACAGCTCTGACAAGATCTGAGGAGAGGCGGTTAAAAGGCCTCTAGGATAAAACCTAGTAAGGTCCTAGTAAATAAAATGTAGAACTGAGATTTTTGGGGTATGTGTTGCCAATAGCAAGTTGAGAGAAAAATGCCCCAACTTAAATTAATTTTTACTGAGGCTGCTTGAAGCCTGCAGATGAAGATGCAGACCTGAGAGCAGTGGAACCACTCCAGAAAGCCTGTGTGAAACAAACACAGGATTTCACAGGGCTGTACTTGCAAACTCTGCTTCCACAGAGTCTTCACTCAGACCTGTCAGTATTTACAAGGATGTTTCTAGTAAACTGCCTGCAGACCTCAGCGTATGACAAATGATACAAAATGAGAAAAATTAATTTTTTGGCTCTTTCACAAGATGCTGTAAAGGTATTCAAAAAAATTAATAGTAATATTAACTTGATATGCTTCAGAACATTAACTCAAGAGACTTCTTTTTCAAACAGATTCACAATATTTATAATAACCCTTATGCTATGCTGCTTGTTGCCACCCACGTGAAGAAGATGCCATACAATGTTGTCTCATATTATTTGCTTAGCTGTAGAAATTTTGGCATGGTGTTGTGTAGAAAATGAGAGGAATTAGCTGTGTGTTGCAGATATATTTTCTCCTCCTGCAGTTTCACATGGTTACAGCTCCCATGTCGCACCCCAGAGGTGACTTCATTAGAGTAGGTGAATGCTTTCCTGTGTATTAGAATGTGTTTGTAAAATATTTGTTGGAATTAAAGATACTGGATGGATTTCTAATTGGACATTTAGTGTAGCTGGCTGGCACATTGGTGACAGCTTCATTTAATGTATACAGCTTAATTGAGTAACCCATTTGCCAAGCCCCAACTGGCAGCAACAAGCACCAGGTTCTGCATCTAGATGTCCAGTTTTAACATCATCTTGAGACACCATCCAAAACCAGAAAGAAACCAAATCAAACTGCCAGAACACTAAGTGAGCAATATATTCCCTGCTCACAAGCAGTGAATCAAACAGGCTAATTCAAAGAGCACATAATTTGTAAAAGAATAAAAACAAAGAGGAGAAAAAGAATAGCATAGAGAAACAATCTATGATAGGTCCCTTTTCTCTCTGCTTCAGTCCCCCCTACTCAAAGAAGATGAATAATAATTCACATTGTCCTTCTTTTAGCATGATGCTGCTTATTGCCTTCCACAAACCGGACCCATCACTTACTGACCTGTGTAGATACTGAAATGTCCTAATTTAGACTTTTTGAGAAAAATCCCAGCTGACTGTGAAGGGGCCAGCTTCTCTCCCGATAGCCTGCTCTGCTGTGGTTTCCACTTCTCACCAGGAATTCAAAAAAACCCAGACAGCCCATGAACACCTCACTTAAAGAAAGGAGTTTCCTTAAAAGTAGGGTCCTTTCATGCTTCCCAAGTTTCTTTGGACCAGTTCTCTCTTCTGCAGCATTAGATCTGGGCATCTGGTCAGGCTCAGAAACACTTCACTGGTTTCAATGATAATGTCATAAAAAATGTCTTAGAGCTCAGAGTTAACAGTGTCTCTCAAAAATTTACTAGAGCGTATGGGAACAAGACCCGAAACTTGCTCTAATCTTCAGAAGTTGTCATTGTTTTCTGGAGACTTTTGCTCTATTGCACTGAGTAAGTTCTGTGTCTTCTCATACTCCAGCTGGCAAAGTTCATTGCTGAGAGAACAATCTTGCTGTTGCGCACAGGATTTTCAGAATCACCATCCTCTCTCTTAATCCTATTCATTGATTCCAGTCCACATATTGATATTTGTTGTGGAATATGATCTTTTGATCAGTATTAAACTGTGACCTGTGGCTTTTTTTAGAGGTAAAAACATGGTAGAAATGTTGATCTGATTGGCTAACTAAACAGTAATGTTAAATATGCAGTTTTAACATCTTTTTCAAGTATGTTGACTATGTATATTCTTTCATATTTTTACCAAAATGGTTTTTCTTCAATCTGTGTGGCTAGACTGAAAAAAATGGATATACAGCTTGGCCACATATTCTCTCAACATAAAATCAGCAATAAAATGCGTAGTGAAGACTGAAACGGATGATATACTGCAAGCAGAGACAAAAACCATCTCATGCTGCAAACAAAGGCAAATTCTTCATTGATTTCATTTTAGTTGGGATGTCAGTCAAGGCATGTACGTGTCTCAGACCTTGCCCATGGGAACATGTCTTTATGTTTGCAACACATCCCCCTGCTACACCTACTTCCATTTCTTGACATGGTTTCTCTATCATCAAAATCTAATGTGTTGGATTATATGAGACACCTGAGAGTCCATCAGACCCAAAAAGCAAGATCCAGGTAAAGGACAGTCTGATAACTGTCAGAGCTGTACTTTTCACTGACAAAAGTCACTGTTTCCAGCAGAAAACTCTAGTATCTAGAAGCAGTTGGAAGCCAGATCCCTGGTAGATTCAGTGTAGCTTTATTAAAAGTGGATGTGACTACACTTATACCAGTAGCTCATCTGACTGATGAGCAAAGTCTCACCTTGCAAGATTGCAAGAAGGGAATGGAAGGAAGGGAAGAGTTTTCCTGCGGTCCCTTAAAACAGTGGAGAAAAAATTGATCTTAAATGGACCATGGATGCTAATGTGGGATGCTGACTGTGGATGGTTGCAGGACTTGCAACAACCTTTTCTGAGCACCCAGAGCAGTGGCACGTTTTGAGATCCATTCCCTTGGACTGTAATTTAGACCTGAATGAAAACTCATTTTTTATCTCAAAACTGGAGACCTGACATATCTTAATTGACCTCACCATATCATCAACTAGGATACAATTGAATTAAACAAGATGAGAGTTGAAATGGGAACAAATTCTTTCCCAGAGGTCAGCTGTGGCAGAAATTATTCTGGGGCAGGCAGAGCTGGCTTTCTGGTACTCAGGTGTACTTTCCCTGTGAATGGGCACTTTCAAATGAAACTCCTTTCCTTGAGAAATTCCCAGACCTCTCTACTTAGACATAGCAGGAGATACTGAGTCCTTCAAGATGCACTGTCTTCAACAGTTTTGATGGTGTCTGTGGAATGGAGCTGTTAGGGAAAAGATTTACTCTGAGAAGGAAATTAATACCACACAAAACAAGAATAAAGGATCTTGTTCCTGAAATGGTTTTTTTTCTCTTTAAACCAGAAGAAAACTCACCTAAAGAATGAGGCATTTAGAGGTGTTAGGATTTATTAGGTGCAGAGAAAGAACCTTGGCAAAACTTGTTTTTCTGTGTCAATACCTTGAGCAAGAGCAGATTCAGACAAATGTAGCAGGAAGTACTGAAGGAAGGAGAAAGATTTAAGAACAGTGGGATGCTGCTGTCTTGTAATGCTGAGCTAATTCAATGGCCCATCAAACATCCTGGCACAAGCATACAGCTCTCTGCCACATAATCCAGACAGCAAACTGAAGCAAGACAAAATATTTCAATTAATGTACCACTAATGGTAACAAGAAGACCTTGACTTGTCTGAATTTACCCTTTAGCAAAATACATGTATAAATAAATAATGGCTGACATTCATAGTCTTAATATAACCAGTTGTGTTCTGTATGGGCAGATGCGATCCTTCGTTTCACAGTATTTTCCTCCTCCACCTTTATCAATTTACTAACTCAATCATGTTTTCTCCATGACCCTCAGATTTTGTTCTGTGTTGTTTTGATGCTGGTGCAGATAAAAATACCTCTGGCACTCCAGCTTAGTTCTCATCTTTTCAGGGCTGTTTTCAGGTATCACAGCCGTCTCCCACAGATGGCATGCCCCAGCCTTGCTCAGTCTTTAGTCCTCTTTGGGCAATCCACGAACTAGTCATGGGTTCTGGTAGTAGGGATAACTCCCATCAGTCAAAATCTCCATGAGATATTCCCCAAGTCCTATCCCAGATACACATCTTTCTTCCCCCTGCAAGACTTGTGGCTGACACAGTCTTTTAAAGGGAGTGAGATGCACTTCAGAGTGCTGTGCACTTCACTGCACCACGTGTGTGCTTCAGGATGTACTCAACATGCCAACGTCAGCAATATGCACAGCCAAGTGCTCCCTACAGAGGTAACCCATTTTATCCATCAAAGAGACATAACTGTCATCTACTAAAGATGTGTCCCAAAAGGTATAATCCTAAATTTGAAGCACTCCAATGAGATCTGTGTAAGCAAAATTGGCTGATGCTCTTTAATAATGTCCAAAGGTAGATATATAGATTACTTGGCCTATTATTTCTCTTCCACTCTCCAGGGAACTCATCGTGCTTATTTTGATAAAGCCAACATTGAAACTTACTTGGACTGGGAGCCATCACAATAGCAATGTCACTGTCAGCTGTGTGATTTTTCAAAAATTCTCACATTTTCTATATTCTTCCTTTGCTAAAGAAAAAATGACTTTGCACCCTGTTTCCTCGTCTTCGTTAAAGTAGGTGCAAAATCACATTTCTCTCTTGTCTATTCAGAGAAAACTCTTTTAAAATCACAAACTAAACTGGTGCCTGTATGTTATTCACAATTAAGTGTTTTCCCAGCTGGGATTCAAATGCTTCTGCCACTTCAAGGTCTCAACAAGATCATGTGAAATATTGCCTTTTTGAAAGGAAAAGAGAGACTTCATAGCATACTGGAGTTTTCACTGGCCAAACAGTGAAAACATTTTGTCTGCACTTTGTCCTGGCATTAGTAATTTAAATCTAATCTGCAAACAGCTTCAGAGTCCTACAAGCACATCCCATGTCCATTAGCAGCATTTCCAGGGGGGAAGATCACAGGTCTCTCAACTCCTTAGCCAACTTCTAAAAGGCACTTTTCCCAGGGAGGGTGGTCTCTCTCACCCTCTCTCTTCTGAGGGGTTGTCATCACAGGTGAGATTTAGAAAAACCTGCAGCCTGTCTTTAAATTTCTGTGATCAGCTTCCTTCTAGCAATTTACTCTCAGTTCCTCACAGGACAGTCAAAATATCAGGTGGGCAATTAACAACCTTCTGCCTGCACACCCACCCACCCTCAGTGCATTACAGTGTCTAATAGCATAGGAGAACATAAATAATGACACTCACAGTCCAGAAAAACAGAGATAGAAAACATAATGAGTTACCATGGAATAATGCACTTACCCTTCTGTGGAGGAAATGAGCCATAAGAGGCAAGGTTAAAGCCTGGGGTACTGTACAACCACATGTTACTTCACTCCATCTTCATTTTAGTGTAATTGAATCCTTTCTTTAAAATATTATTTACAGTTCTTAGTCTCCAGAAATAATTATTAAAATAGGCTACTTTTTGCCTTTTTCAATAGGCTACATACACATCCGAATGTTCCATCATTCCCTGTGATGGTTTTGCTTGGCCCAGTTTTTGCTAGTGGGCAGGGAGGGGCACAAAGATGGCTCCTGTGTGTCCTGTGCGAAGGTTCTGGAAGTTTTTCACCCTGTCCAGCAGAGCCACTCTCTGATGGCTCTGAAGATGATGGACATGCTGCTGGCCAAGCCTGGGCCAATTAGAGAAGTTAGTTATGCCTCTGGCTAAAAATAAATGCGTGCTCACGTTGTTTTGATTTCTTCTTAAATATGTTTTCACAGAGGCGTAACTAACATCTCTAATTGGCCCAGGGCAAAACAGTGAATAGACTATCTCACATGGATTCAAAACCAAACCTGTTTGAAAATAGTTTTCTGTGTTGTTTTTTGTTTTGTTTTGTTTTGTTTTGTTTTGTTTTCCTTTACACTGGGTTCCATTTGACTCCTAGCTTTGGAGCATATAGTCTTCAAAATTGTTTTACTTCTGCATTCTCCAACTCACACTTGGGGCCTCTCCCAGTTGTTCAAACAATTCTCAGTTTGCAGAGAATAGTGGCACCAGTGTCTGAGTATAGCAGTCCTGGACAGCAGGTTTTCTGACGAATAGTGCGTCTTGTTCCTAAGTACGTTCCAAGTAATCCATCACAGTCACTCAGGTCTGATAACCATTTCCCATTCCAGGGAGGAGACAAGGACTTATCTGGCTACTGGCCCATTGCTGATGGACTGATTTGTGCAGATGCTGCCCTGCAGTTCAGCATGGCTCTATTAGTGTCTTGAGCTGTTACAGCCTGTTCTTTCCTCCCTCTTCCTCCTGCTTCTTCCTCACTCCTGGCCCTCCACTTTCAAGGCTTCTTGATCTTACTCTGTGATGCCTCTGCCAGCTCTGTCTGGCAGCTCCTTGCACTTTGCTAACACCACTTTTTGCTCTTCCGTAGGTCATCAGGAACTGTCCCCTCAGAGGAAAAGGTTTCCTCAGAGATTCTGCCTCCTGCTCAAGATTTGCTGCTCAGTCCTTCCCATCCTCTGGGCAACCCCTCAAAAGGACAGCCAGACATCACACAGTTCATCATGGAACATTGGGAAACAACATTAAAATTGTCACCAATCACTTAAAAAATTGTCACCAATCACTTAAAAAATTGTAAAATAAAGTATTGACTACATTTGAAAGAGCTAATGTAAATTATCATTGTCTTTTTTAATCTTTATGAAAGGAATTCCAAAATTAGTCTTGTGATTTCACCAGACATTTTATGCCTTATTATCCTTTGTGGGATTATTTGGATACAGTCATTTCTTTGGGTGATTATTTTTAGTATTTTCACATGGGCAATTTTGAAAGGCTCCATGAGAATATAACTTTTAAGACAGCATTTCTTTAGGAATGATTAAACATAATCATGCAACTATAATCATGCATTGCACAGAAAAGTAGAATACAGAATTGATACAGTCTCAGTTGTGGTTGCTATGTAATTTTTCTTTTCATACTAATATTGAATTTTATGTATAAAAGAGGAACTGATTTCTAAAGATTGAGAGAGAAAACCTTAACTCAGAATTTCCTGTAGACCAGGCTCTGTATATTTTTGGAAACTGCATTACATATTTTAACTAGTATGGTATTAAATATGATTTTTCCCTGGAAATTAACTTTCATTATAATCAATAATACATTTTAATGACAATTGTCCTATTTATTATACACATACATTTATATAACTGTATATTATATCAGATATGTAACAGACTGGTAGAAAAAAGTGATGGCAGTATTTCATATATTGAATTAAAAGTTTTTAGGAGGGTACTTTCACACAGAGCTTTCTTGTCTGTGTGAGGACCTAGAACATGGATATTCATGAAGGAAATTACATAAGAACTAAGAGTAATAATTTTTCTCTACCTCACCACTTCCTCCAGCATACTGCTGGTTCTAAGTGGAAGGGCTTTATTAAAACTAGTGTAGTTACACCAGTTTCCTTTGGCAGGGAACCTCACCCTGAAATTTTTGTCTGTGCTCTTGGAGGAAAAAGTTATAACAATCTTTTCAAGTTAATTTTTCTTGTTTTCAATGTATAAGGAGCGTTTGTAAAATCTAATATTATTTAAGTATTGAACACCTACATTGTTCTTGTTTTATGCAATTGTCTTCCCTTAAATTTTCATTTTGTTATATGCACAAGCATACGTGGAAACATGCATGGAAACACACCTACAACAAAAACTTTATGCTGAGATGTGCAACAGTCAAAAAGCATTTGAGCTGACACCGGGTATGTGTGTTAAACACATATACAGCACTGTTAGAGCAAAATGGTAAAAAAAAAGATTTTAGAGATTTTTATAAAGCACTGATTAGGGATAGACCCATTATTCCCAAGGTAGGAGCCATCCCTGCATACACCAAAGAGTTTTCCCTTTCTGTGAAGCATTAAAAGCTCCCAGAGTCCCTGCAAAAGCTAGCACAAGCTAGACCTGCCATTCCACATTATACACAGTGTAGAAAAGTGCTTGTTATCACCTTCTTTGTTGTCTTTTATGTATAAAAATAAAATAATTCCGTTTTTAAGATTATGCATGTTAATCTTGACATTAACACCCAGCAAGGACCCTAAACATGTTTACAACACAGTTCCAGATCTTAAAAATGCAAGCCATGCTGATACTGCAACTCTCTACCTACTCTGCGTACCTAGAGATAAATCATTTGTCGACTGTGCAAGAGGAATTGATGAGTCCACTGACAGCCCAAAACTTTACTAAAGACAATTCACCAGTGTGTAGGAGGACCCATCACAAAGTCACACAGGAGAAGGCTCCCTCTTTCCTCCTTTCTTCTCCCCTTACCCAGTGTACACAGAACCTGTGGAGCTGCCTTTGTCACTGGATTTGGAGGGCCTACGGCTATTTACCTCTTCACAACAAACAGCAGGAAAGTTTTGGCTCTCTATTTCTACACCCTGGACATGGGACATCCCTGACAGCAGAGAAATGCCCATGTTGCCCTCTCAGGTCTTGTCTTGGCAGAGGAACAGAGCTGTGTGCAGGAACCATACTGTGAGCATGGCAGGCCCTGAGTTTGGCTGGGAGTTTAGACAACCCTCTGCAGTGTGTCAGATTATCAAAAACCGCAAGGAGAAGAGAGATCTTTGCATTTCTGCTTCCTTCTCAACCTTGTTAGAAGCCAAGAAGAACAATAACTGAGAAACAGGTTCACCGATGCCAGAAGTCCTAGCTACATCTACAAACATTAGTGAAGACTGACACAAAGAAGGACCTTTTAATTTAATGTTGCAGGCTACAAATTGCATTTCAAACTTGAGAATTGCCAACCTGGCTTTAGGCTTGACAGTTCTTAATAGCCAGGGTACAAATTAATACTTTTTATCTAGTTGAGTGCATAGCATTTTGATAAATTGTCCATTTACCTGTCTGCTTTATCCAGCTATGCCCTGTTTCCTTTCTAAATCTAAGGAAACTCTGTCTATAAGTTGACTAATGGAAAAAGCTATTTAAAAATCCCAGAAACCCCAATGCTTTTCACATATTTTATTATAATAAGTGTCTCTGACACTCTGAATAAAAATAACATAGTATGTATATATAGTTTCCTCATTCTTTATTTTAGTCTTTTTTCTCATGTTGTTGCAATTTGTAATTTTGTTCAATACCTTTAGCTTACAAGTATCTTTCCCTCTTATTCCTTGGCTCTTGTGGGGTATTTCAGTCCATCTCATATGTCCTAGAATACTACCCTTACTGTGCCATCAATAGCACAAACAAAGGAGGTTTTCAGTGGCACATGAGAGTCTTTCCCAAATAAAGCTCTATCTTCTGGACAAAAGGTCTGGAATCATTAGCAGTTTGAGGTTAGAAAGGCATGATCCTTTCCATTTTTTTTTTTCCCCCTGCAGCTAATATTGCCTCATTTTCAGCCTACTATAAGAACCAGATCCTTTTTTTTTGTGGAATGACTGCAGAGAAATTAATTTCCTACCTTGTAGTGGTGTGGCTCATTATTTCTGTACAATACTCTAAATGTAGCCCTGCACATTTACTTTTAGCGAATTAATTGATTTTTTTTTTTCTTTCTCAGGCCACTTCTCACATTTGTCATAATAAACTTGAGCTTTCATCCTGTACTCCACTGTGTTGCAGCTTCTCCCAAGCTTGTATCATCTCCATGTTTAATAAATTCAATCCAGTCCATTATCCATCTCATTAATGAGATTACTGAAAAGGAAACACCTTGGTGGCACCAGCACAGGGAGCATCATTTCAAACTGACAGTGAGCCCTTAATAATTACTTCCTTTCAGTACCATCCTTGTGAAGGATGAGGTGCCTGGTGCAATGCGGAGCCTGGAGAAACATCTGCCCTCTGTGAGCTGCAGAGCTTCCTGCCTTGCAGGGCTGGGAAGCTGTGCACTGTGCAATAGGTGGTTTATTTTGCATTAGCAATTTAATGCACCTGCCCTTGCACCAAAGCCAGCTTTGCCTGGGGGCATGTGCACCATTGGCTGACCACAAGCGTGTCCATATGTGCTCCTGGAACAGAACTTGCACCTTTCAGACCCAAGCCCACATGCATTCCCTGAGCTGAACAAACGTGGCAGATGCTAAGTACAACTGGTTTTGCATTTCAGTGAATAGGTTTGAGGGACATCTTTTCTCTTTCTGATGTGCTGCCTCACAGTGTTCCTCAAGTGTGGCTCACAATGGAATAGGACAGCAGTCACAAGCGAGATGACTCACACTCATGAGCTATTTTCATCGGGCTTATATTGCTTCACTCATAAAATGTTTTCCCTCTGTATTTAGAAGTCTTTTTCAGAGAAAATGAGGTCTGCTGATGTGAATCCACTGCTGCCATCCCCAGCTGGTAGCATATCTTCCTGACCTTCTCTGACCTTCTCTTTTCTTCTGTTTCTCCACTGTGAATAAAAAAATCACCTAAAAATGTGAAACATCCTTCAATCATTTGTAGATGCAAATTACTCCCTATTAATTTGTATTTGTATTTTTATAGTGATGTTGTCCCCAAGCTCCTGGAGAAGCAAATCTGCTTCTTTTCATCTTCAGACCGCTATGGCATGTAATCACCCAGAGAGATCACCCAGTATCTATCTGTGACATTGGAGTCAATTTATTTCATAACAACTTTCCACCTCTCTGACACATTTTCCTTGCCTTTCATCTACTTAGCAGCAATAGAAAATAATTTAGCAAGTGCAAGACAATGGGTAATCCCTCCCTTTTTGGGGAAGTTGAGGCTGACAATTTGGCGGAAGAATTCAGCTGCAGCAAGTGTGCCAGGCAGTAGAGGATTTTTCTTCCTCACCTCCTAAACATTTCTGAAATGACATCCTGTGTAGGTGTGTGTCCATGAAGGTTTCCACAAACCTACGGAAGTCAGACATTTGTCTCCATTAAGTCATGTGTGAAGATAAGGGCATTCCTCTAGTCAACAAGACGGCACATTGTATTTTAAAATGAAGGATTCACAGGGGTGGCAGCTCATTTGCATGCAGCAATGTGAATCTCACGGAGGAGGTGTTGTAAATCACCAAAGAGCTACTTGACAGTGCCACTCTGTGAGTCTGGTTCAGAATTATTAATTAGAGCAGGCTGAGGGTGGTTTGTTTGCATATCAGTTGAGCTAAGCCATGTTGGAATCCCTGTAAATAATAAAACAGGCTGATTAGGCCTAGTCATTAATTAAGTGTCTTCACTGTGAATAAACAGTGAAATCTTTTAGTTTGCCAGGGACCTCTATGACACTGTGATAAATATGCAGTCACAAGAGCTTCTATAACATGGTTTGACATCTTCATCTATTAAATTGCAGCTTTCTCCCCAGTGACAATGGGTTCAAATCCCACAGCGAATGATACATCTGCCTAATTTTGTTTGTAAAAATATATTGCTTTGGAGATTTTGGATAACCAGGGTTGAGAACCTGATATGAAAAAAAGGAAGGAGGAAAAAACTTGTTAATACTGTAAACTGCAGTGTTCATTCATCTGTGTGACTTATGATGGGTGTAACAATGCAGAAGATGATATAAAATCTGGTTTTATTGTTACATGGATGTAAAAATCAGCTATTATTTATTTGACTAAAATGCTATGTACATTTAAAAATTAATTAACTCACCTCAGAGATTGGTGTTTGAATGTTGTTTCTGTTTCTAGTGTCCACCGCTTCTCAGTGTGGAGTAAGAGTGAACCTGAAATCATTTTTACAATGTGTATTTTTTTAAACTACTAACAATGTTAGAGGAAATTAAACCTCATGCCCCAAGGCATGAAGTGACCAGGTAGGTGATCGGCTAGGAGATTTTATGTCATTATGCATTGCTGCATAATTGGCGAGGTGGGGATCTTTCATGTTCGAAAGGTTTGAATATTGTCAATGTTTGCAGCCAGGACATGAGACTGAGAGACAGATCAATGTGCCGAGCAGACAGTGGCAAGTTCCATTTTCCTGTGTAACATACAAGGGCTGCATGTAGCGCATGAAGATAATCTCCTGGAAAACAGGGCAGTCTCTATCGGTTCAGCAGAAGGGCAGAGACCCACTCTATTCCTGTGAAAGCTGATGACGCTGTTCCCAAGCATTCCCCCTCTGCAGCATTCTCCCTGCCGCACTTTGCACAGCAAAGAGGTCTAGAACAGCCTTATTTAGAAAAAGGGATGCAGTTATCATTTTGGTATTTTAGATATGAGGAAGAGCTTCTTTACTATGAGGGCGACTGAGCACTGGAACATGTTTCCCAGAAAAGTCGTGGAGTCTCCTTGTCTGGAAAAATTCAAAAGCTCTCTGGAAACAATCCTGAGTAGTGTGTTCTAGGGGACCCTGCTGGAGCAGGGAGGTTGGAATAGATGACCTCCAGTGGTCCCTTCCAACCTGAACCATTCTGTGACTGTGATTCTCTGGTACTCCTAACAGCCAGTTTAAAGGTTCTGAATTACAATGTTGAGCATGAACATTTGAATAGGTGGGAGACAGATGACTCAGTAAGATCAATCTATTGATCTCAATTTCTAAGTATTTAAGTGCCATGCAACAATTAAAGGTATTTCTGAGTATGCACTAAATGGCTTTATTCTGACAAGATCTTTTGTTTCTTTTATACATAATAGAGAATGAGAATGTCATTGAATTTAGAATATCTTTTAGGAAGTAAGTGCTCAGCAACCTGTTTGATGCTGACAGCCTTGTGCAGTGGTAAGTAATCAGCCAGATGGCAGGAGATCACTAAATTTACCACTGTGGCAAGTGGTAACTTCCTGAATCCTCAGGTTTACTTGGACAGGATCAAAGCTTATAGACCTCAAAAGGAAATTAATAGTGATATGAAAAGTTTGGAACATGTCGATTAACTCCCGCTAAGTACAGAGAAAGAAACGGAATCCACAGCGGTTCCTTGAGCAGGATAGCCATGACCATGAGGTTTGATTACTTATTCAGTGCCCCAGGAGTGCACAGAATTGCTCTCTGAAGCTGTCACCTTCCTGCTCCAGACAGACCCTAACAGGTAGCCGTTGGCAGTGTTCCTCTGTCTCCAGTGATTCCAGCAAAGCAGCACGGGAAAGGCGCATGCCATGTGTGCCGGGAGACCTGGCTTGTGCAGAGATTTGTAGCAATATTTAGTATGCTGATGTCACCCAGCTGGCACAAGGGAAGGGATTAGCCAATGTCTAGACACACTTGAGGCTTTCAGGGGAGCTGGCTATTTGCAAATGAGTCTCGAAGAGACTGAGGCAACCTTGGTGGGATGAACAGAGGCAGGGAGAAGTCCTGCCAAATTTTCCACCTCTGCTGCTTGCTGAGGGAGTGTGCAACTGCTGTTGGAGAGGCGGAGGGAGAATTTAGCTGTGTGTTGAGACTGAACTTCTGCTCCTGAGCATTATCAAAAAAAATCTATCTTAGTTTCTGTGTGAGGAGGAGACACAGGTCTCTTTTCTGTTACAATTTCTTATTACTATCTGCATCTCTTTTGTCTGGAGATATGGCTATAATCCTGCCTGATAACCCCCTGTAGACTCTATTGTTGCTTCTATCCCTGGTTTCTACAGCCTAAGGGACCCTGTGCCCCCAGTTGTTATTAAATGATCCCTTTGGGCTGGAGCTCCTTTGCTACAAAAGCAGGAAACTGCTGAAGGAGTAGGCATCCCTAATTTGGCATTTCTTCCTCTTCAAGGCCTTTGGGACTGCAGGAGTTTTAAGTTATCAAGCCTTTGGCTATGTCACAAACTACATCCTTTTTTTCCTGGATTTTGCAGAACAAATAGTCTGAGAACTGGAGAGGATGAAGTTTATTTTATTTTATCCTTACCGTGCCAACATGCTTTGTCAGGTGGGATGAGCAGTTCTTTTGTTTGTGGCTGGAAATGTGCATTTCACCCAGAGCAGACAGTGACCCCAAAGAACCTTTTGCAGGGCTAGAGAAATATGTAATTTAGGAAGTTTCTCCTACCTCAAAAAGCTCAGCTAAGGCATGTTTCAACTCTCATTAAAGCTGATGGAAAGCCTCCTAGGTACTTCACTAGTGTGGAATCAGGCCTATTAATTATTATACTTCACACTTTCTGGGAATACATAACCAGTGATGCACAGTCACCAAAAAATATGCTACAGATGGCTGTGAGAGCTCATGATAACTTTATTTTGGTTGATGGAACAAAATGGCATTGCGAAGATATTTCAAAGTGTCTTGCACACTATCACAGCAATTAGCACGGGATCACTTCAGCTTGATCCTCCACGTGAAATCAAGACCTTCTGCCATGTCTCTGAATTTAGCATTCCTGTGTTACTTGTACACTAAAGATATCGTCTGGAGTATGATTTCATATACAGCCAGGCCTTCCAAGAAAATAAGAAAGTCCCATACCTTACAGGTAATTTCCTCTGGAAAAGGAGAGCAGAGGGCCATATCCTGCTTTGTGCAATAGGCCACACATTTGGCACTCTAACAAAAGGAAAACATGCACTGCACTGCTGAACACTTCACAAAAAGCGCAGAATCTACTTTGTTCTCTAGACCAGCCTCTCCTCCTCTTCTTCCAAGCTTAGTCTTTTTTAACAGAAAAGATGTCTAGCTGTGAGAATAGATTTTCCAATGCAAAAGACACACAGTTTTGTTGAATTCACATCCAAACAGACAGAGGGAAAAGAGCCACCTAGTGAGTCAGATCTAAATCTCTCAACTTAACACTGAGACTCCTACTGACATTGGCAGTCTTTGAATCAAACTCTGGAAAAAGGTGCACCATTCCATCATTGCTTTAACAGGAAAAATTTTTCTGATGCCTAACAACCATTTATACACCTCAAACCACTGCAGAACACTACACAATGGCATACTAATCTCAGTAATATATGCCCATCTATTGGGGCTGGCACATCCCTTTAAATGTTTCTTGTTAAACTTTGATATAGCCTAGGCTGAGGCAACAGTAGCACCTCTCTGTCACTGTGTCCCTAACAGATCTGCAAGATTTGGGATAATTTGTGCTCTCATGACCTCATCAGAGGTGTAATCCAGTGCTAGAGTATGTTCAGAAAAAGAGAAGGACTTGGATTTCTTCCAGGAAAAAAACCTAGGAGAGGTTCAGACCTATGTGTTGGGAGTGGATCTTACACTGTGGTCAGGTGGTATCCTAAGTCCTCGCTCTTGCACTGAACTGCAGCATCAATAAGAATATGAGGCGTGAAGGCAAAACGCATCCATAGGGCATTTGAAGATGGGGACAGCTTGGGCTTCCATCATCTGTCCTTTACAGTGTGTGTGCACCTTCATCAAGCCATCACTGGCCACAGAGGTAGAGGACAGTCTGGAGTGAGGAACCAGCATCCCTATTCTGGTATCCCTTCAGACAGAAATCCTAACTCCAAACAGAAACCTAATCCAGAAGGCAGCACTATGTTCCCAACCCCAGGTCTCAACCTCACTAAAGGAAATATTGTGCTCTTCAGTTTGAAATTATTTCTAGGACAGTGTTGACTTCTCGGTTAATTTTCTTTAGAAAGATTTTAGCAAATATAAATCAAAATGTGTATTTTCAAAATCAAGATATTTACAGCAGTATTATCTTTCTGAATGAGGCATATTCAAAAATAGAGCAGATTTTAATTTCTAATTTTGACTTGGATAAGGATTATTTCTCAGAATTTACAACAACTTGGAGGTTTTCACGTTGATTAATTACTACTTATGGTTTGATTACTTACTACTTAGGTTTTTCAATCTCCACAAAATGGCCTTTAATCCAGGCCCCTAAATGAAGATTACATTTTTGGAAAACTGTCTATCTCTATGACTGCATTTGCAAGTGTGTGTGTATATGAGTGACTATGTCTGTAACCAGTGGCCTCAGAAAAAATAGGAAAGCACTACTACTTTCAAAAAAATATAGAAAACTTTCTCTGAAGCCTCAGAGAGGCGGAGAAGCAATCTGGTTTTTAGCACATTTGTGAAAATATTTATGCCATGGTATAAGTATTACAAAACAGTCTAGTATATCTCCAACATTTTGTAAAAAAGCCCATTGAATCAAACAAAGCTCATTTCTGACTAACAGTAGTAAAATAAGATGTGCATTCTGGGTTCTGGAAAAGGAAATTAAGCACATTTGGAAAATCTAAGAGCAAGAAACAAGCCATTATGATTTTTTCTAAGCTTCTCTGAGTCTCTAGGATCTGGTGATTGTACTGAAATGTGTATATTAGATAATGGTCTTATGAAGGAATATAAATCGGGATTTAATGGAAAAGAGGACCAGCCCAATGAACATCAGGGGGAGCAGGTGGGCTGACTCTGGCGTGATATCCCAGATCAGTGCCAGTGGCACATCATAATTTAAAATTATTTTTTCCCCCAAACACTGGCCCTCTTTTAAGTTTTGCCTAAACATGTGTTTACCTTGACATAGTTTGGTGTTTGCATCTCATCTCAGAGGCACAAAGTATGATTAACAGTAAGAAGGTTTCCTGAGTACCAAGAAAAGCAATTTCAGTATATAAACTGTAAGTCTGTATTTCCCCAGAAGAGAAATATTTGCCCTACATATGCTCAAGAAGTGTTCCAATTTCTTACTTATTCACAGTGATAAACAAACAGATACAGATCTGCAGGTTGGTTATGGTTTTGCCTTTTTTTCTAGTGGTTAAAGTCAAGGGCAGTAATTGTGCTCCTACTGCTCCTAAACTGCTAGGGATACACCGGGCTGATTCTAAGGAGAGGCCCTATTCCATGGGTAAGGTGAAAACTGGTATCTGTGTCCATAACATGGCTATGTTTTAAAGACAGTTCAGAGAATATATGCATGACTTTCTTTACCAGAATGAAAATCAGTATCTATCTGAAGAACTGCTATGTTTATCAGCCTTCTGGGCTGACAGTTACTCATGTATTTTCATAATTTCCCTAGAGGAGTCTACTAGCTAAGGATGAGAATGATTTTTGCTTTTCTTCCAAAATGGCTACTGGCTCTACTGTGGGTGATCTCCAGAACATTTTTGCATAAGTACAGGTAATTCTGTTTTATTCCCAGAGGCCATGACTTGCTGAGGCTGAGCTGACACCCTGGTTTTGTATCAAATGAATTAATTACTCCACATGCAGTCCTGTTCAACAGTTTGTATCTTGGAAAGCAACCTTGGAATGTTTTTACTTTCCTTACACAATAATGCCATATAATGGTAGAGGAAGGTTTATCTTTATAATGCAAAATCTCACTGGACTTTCAGCAAACAGCAAAATACTAAAACAAATAAAAATTACAGGCAAGTTAAAATGAAATCCTACCATTTTCGCAAAGATCACTCAGCATCAGTGGTTTGTGTGTAAGCAGAAGTAAGACTGTTTCTAAGGTTTGGACATGATCCTGCAAAATGCTGTGGACGTCTTCCAAGATGCTTGGCTCCTCCTGTCCACATTGAAGCTCAACACCTCTCACAATGGCATCTGCATGTAGTAAACACTAACTCAGTCAGAAACAGTAGAGCTTACAAGCACAAATGTTTTGAAAGGTAGCAAAGCACAGCCATGAATCAGAAGCCATTTCTGTCACTTGTTTGGAAAACCCAGCAAGGGTTTGAATGAGCTCCAACTAGAAACTCTATTGACACAAAAAAAAAAAAAAATTACAACTCTTGCTTTCATTTTTGAGCTATGTATATTTGCCGTCCTACTTGCATAAGGCAAATCCTAAGGTAAGGGTGGAAGGAAGAGAAGGAGGATTCACAGAGGCCATAAGTCAGAAACTGGTCAGAGAAACTGTGATCATGCTTAGAAGACTTTCAAGAGTTGCACAAGCCTCCAGTTGAGTACTCAGCTTTGCACTTTATTTAATGTTACAAAATGCTTATTTTTCAATGAAGGGAGAGACTTAGTGACACAATTAATTTTCAAATTAATGGCAAATAAAGACTTTCTATTTAAGGTTAATGAATTTGATTACACAATTCTAGCCTATTACTCATAAAAATCACTGCCATTGAGAAGTCAAAAAAAGGAAAGGGAGTTCTAAGGGCACAATTTTAAATATCATGCCACTGAAAAATTTTAAATAACTTAGACAGTCATCCAAAATGCTGTTTATGCACTGGGTGGTGCAGATATACTTGTTTTACTGACTATTTAACATCATTATAATCAGCAATAAAACATAAAATTATGACTCAGGAGCTGGAGGAAAAAAAGGTTTTCTATCATTTTTATCACCCTGAATTTACATATCTACATAAATATTTGGAGCTTCTGCACAGAAAAGGTAAAAGTGGACAGCTAAAGCAAAAAAAGTGTAGTGCTTTTGATATATCTTGACCTGTCTAACCTGCTATTATGATCTGACCCATTCATCCACATTAGAAATACAAATACATGAGAGGTTTCCATGGTAAGACCCAAATGAACTAAACTTCCTTCAAGATGTAATTTTAATTTAGTGGCTTGTCCATGAAATGAACAAAACAGCATTTAAAAAGAAATTTTAATGATGCACAATTAATCAAGAAAATGTATGTTGGGCCAAAGGACTCTTTAATCTTAACAGGCTCCTGCCTATATTTCTTGTGACATGTAGAAAAGCTGAGCTCATCATGCTTCTTTTTCAGGAATATCATGATGTAGAATTTTAACTGGAACAATCAATTTTGATTGCTGTACCCCACTGCTTCATACTGGAGGGGGAAATGTGTTTTGGTGGTAAAAATTACTTTGCACTCTTTCCTTCTGCTTTGCAGAGTGATCTGTGTCTCTTCTCTTCTTGCATGCTGAAAAGGAGTTCATCCTGCTTTTATTGGTTCAGGTGTAAATCTGTATTGCCTCACAGCAATTAAGAAAAGTAGAATTTGGCCTGACTTGGGAAGATAAATACCTTCCTGTTCTAACACCAGTGTTAGATATTCTCACTAGCTTGGCTTAACACTAGACTCCGATGCTATCTGCAAAGTAGAATGAAAATGTTTTTTTCTTTCCCCTGTGCACTGTGCCACATCAATTTCCATAGCGTAATATTTTTTACTTTTTTTTTTTGTGCTACAGAGGAGCATAATTCAAACATACTCAGATTTCTGACTTTGCTGTAAATTAATCTTGCCAGTGCATGTCTGGCACTTTGAACTAAGCTATATCTTCCACTTCTTTGGGTAGCCTGAATGACATCAAAATGCTACTCATGCTGTGCGCTGCTGTTTTATCTAGATTATGATGGTATAAAGAAAGACCAGAGGAAAAGGTAATATGCTAGAAAGACACTCTGTGATGTTTTCATAGCTTGTTCCTATCCTACTCCAACTCAAAAATCCATCTAAAAGAGCTCTGAGCTGCCATGGACTCTGAGGATGGGTGACAAGAAAATCTATTTGTCTTGGTTGAAATGACAGCTTAAAACTCTAGCCCTTTTAAAATACGAGCACTCTTATGGATATAATAGAACTGATTTTCCTCTCAGTTACCTGCGTATAAATCAGGTAACTGAGAAATTGCACCAGCTTGAAGCAGAATCAGGCCCATTTTCACATGTGTTGATCTAGTGAAAAATGTGTCTTCAGCAGTTGCAGTTCCAAGTATTAAATTTTGTGGGTTAGAGAGAGAACATGGAAAAGCCCCTGTAGAATCTGGTTTACCTTACTTCCAGCATTCTTGATCCATATGATCTTCACCAACATACCCATTTCAGAGTCAAAACAGTGCTAGTGTGGTCATGCAAGAAAACTGCTTTCAGTTTTAGTGCACTCTGAAGGAAAAGACTCTCTTCCACCTCTCTGCTAGCCCAAAGCAACACAGCAACTCAGGGAGCTGGTACCAGCATGGGAAAACCCTTTGAGAGCACACTAATGCTCAGATAACTCCAAAACTCCCCCAACACAAACTGTGGAGAGACTATGATCAGACAGAGGGAAATACTATGTGTTCCTGTGCCTCAAGGAAACCCAGGAGCCACCAAATCTCCTTCAGGAAACCCAGGCTGCCATCAGCATTTTTGCCTCCTGTTTTATCAGCAAAGAGGAAAGGTATTTTTCAGGATACCAGCATAAGTAAACAAGGGTTGGGAAAATTAAAGTTTTGCTTAAAACAAACTTGGTACAGATCTAATATCTGAATCCTGCTGAGTATTTCTTTGTACTAATTTGGGACCTCTTCTACAGAATTCCTAGAAGACAGTTGTCCTAGGGAGGGTATTTTCAAGAACTTAATTGCATCCCATTTAGTTTCAAGGCATCCACAATAAGTAGGAAGAAATATATGTTGCTAACAAAAAGCCCAAAACATTTGTTGTGGGACTGTGGGAAGAGAAAAGATAAAGATGTCAATACTGACATTGGTATTTTTCTTCTTTTTAATGCTTCTCAAGAAAGTTCCCCTCATGGTGAACCTTTTTAGAGGAAAAGCAGTTTGCTGCTGCAGAGGGAATTAAAATTGCTATTTATTTGTGCTCTCTTTTTATACAGATACAAATATCTATGAATGATGAGTCAAATGTCAGGCGTGACACTTGAAGCTATGGCTCTGCATTAATCTTCAGCTTGGAATTTTTTTCCTCTTCTTCCCTCAAATTTGTTTCATCTGAAGGGTTATTCCCCTCAGCTGCTCAAGTGGGAGATCAGTTACCCAGTTTCAACTTCTCCTCTGTAATCCCTCTATTTGAAGGTGAGATAATCAGCTTTTGTTTGGTTGACTTGGATCTAAGACAATCTTTGGACTAAAGACAAAGAAGAGCCTACATGGAGAGAATGCAGAGTCTCTGCTTGCCTGCAGAGAGAGGAGGTGGCCTTTTATGCTCTTTCCAGCACTGAAAATTCTCATGCCCTGCAAATCCCAGCAGTATAACTTAGACATTACCCACAGACAAATGTTCCTGTTAGCAAGTGAATATTATTTGGATAGCAGGCTCAAGAACATGCCAGAATATTTGGCATGGGTGATCATCCCAAGAAAGAAAGAATAAACTCTTTGTTTATGAAGTGATGGCACACAATGTTCCTTCTTGAGAAGCCACCTTTCAATTCCTGCTGTCACTTTCCTTTTAGAATTGTGTGTATTGTGGAGAAGAGACAGACCAACCTTCTTTTCTTTTTTTCCCTTTTTTCCTTCTCTCTCTCCACACCTCCCCCCCACCTCTTTCTACTGAATTTAATGCTATGAAAAATCACTGGACAGAAAACTGATGAGAACAAAGTGATTCATACACACAGAGGTTGAGGAGCCATCCAGGCTACCTCACCAGACTGTACCAAAATGTCTCAGGAGCGGCTTGGCACTTCCCCAGGAAATTGTATTCCTGTATCACTCCTGTTTGGATCTCCCATCAGAGGATGCCCACAGAACTACACAATAGACACAGAGTTTGGGCTTCCCCCCACTATGAACTGAGATCCCTCAGGAGATAGATTTCAGCCAGAGATTCCGGGCCACAGGAAAGCAAAAAAATACAGGATATAGGAAAAAATACCCACAAGGTGACAAGCTGCTTCAGAGACTGACTAAATGAACAATTTTGTTCACACTTTCGATATTTCAGGGTTTGAGGTCTGTCTAGGAGTAAACAAACACTGCTGCATCAGAATTTCAACAAGATATCAATTCCCATTTTAGGACTAGGTTAGAGAAAGGGCCTAAAGAGGAATGTTTCTGTGCAGTGTATTTTTCTGGGAAAGTGAGGGCATAAATGTTCCGGGAACAAAAAACTTTGCTCAAGCCCCTGGAGTAAGGTTCCAGGCTCTGGCTGGGTCCAGAAGAAGTTGCCATACAATCATGCCATACATCCTGGCTCTTCACAATATAAAATAGGTCCATAACTCTGTAGCTGTGAGTAGCTAAGGGAAAATGCATCTGGAATTGCCAAAGAACTGAGAAGTGTTGCTAAATGTGTTAATGAACTCATCGAATAAGGCAACATAGGTCAGATCTGATCCTGCTCTGGAGGGTCACCTGGAAGTGGACAGTATCAGGAAGAAACTCAATGACTTCTCTGAAAAAGAGAGGCATAAGAACAGTCCAGTGTTTCCCCACCCTGGTATAGAGATGTGCAGCTGATCAGATGTGGGAGCACGGAGCTGGTAGGGAGTTACATAAAAAGGGATTGCTCCAAAGCGATGGTCAGAGGGATGTGCCACACCTCCATTCATTGCAGTCTTATGATTTTGCTATTACAGATTCAAACTTGGCATATGCAAAAATTAAAGTTCCCATGGCAACAGTTATTTCTATCACAATTCATGCCCTGTATACTTATCATACACATTTAGCGTCAAAGAGGAATGTATTACATGACACATTTAACAGCGCAAAAAAGAAAAGAAAATACTCCAGCTGTGGAATGAAGCCAAGTTAAAGATTGCTAGAGAAACCTTGATTTTTGTACTGCTTGACCTTTTCAATTTTAGCTGTAAAACTTTATGGTTACATTAACAAAGATTTGTACTTATTATCTGTTCACCCCATCCCACAGATGGTAAGAGCATTGTCCCAGCAGAAGAAATGACCTGTTCCCTAGATACAGTCTATCTTCTACAAAATCAGTGCTTATTCTCACTTTCCACTGGTCAGCTGAGCTTCATTTGTAGTCTTGCTGGGACAGGAATTAACAAATATACTAAGAGAAGAAGAATGATGAAAAATTCAGCCATACGATATCAGTTCAGACAGCTGTTTGCTTTAGTCGTTTTGTTGTTCCCTAATCTCTCAGAAAGATAAGCAGAATTGCATGAAATCATATGGTTTTAGTATCCTTGTCTTGATGCAGAAACTCTCTGTGTGGGGAATGTGTTGCCCTTTCACCATATGTACAGGAATGGACTTAACAGCTCAACCCAAAATTCATCTCCTCCAGCATTATATTAACAGTAATTGACAACAGTTATCTGTGAAAGACTATACAAACAAGGAAAAGACAGAAAGATGCTTCACAGAAGTTTCTTTCAGCCTAAAGCAAACTTGGGAACATCACGAAACAGTTTGAATTTGGGATTTTTTTTTATCTCTTCTTACTCTAAACCTGACAACTATTTAATTCATTTTATGCAAAATGCCTCAGAAACAATAATAGGCTGAATTTAGCCCTGAAAGAAAGAAGTGGGTATCATTTTACCCATTTCAATGGAAGTACTTCAGGTACAATATTGTGCTACTTGACCTAATTTTTTTCCTGGTATCCCTGCAAATGCAAGCAATTTCACTGAATCACTACAAAAGGAGGATAAGTAAAAGAATCTGTTGGTTGTTCCAGGCTTTCTGTCTCCATGCACTGGTGTCCTGTTGACAGCTGCTCACCACCCCAATAAACCACTGTCAGATCAGACTGGCACCGCCTTGCACATTAACTCCACATTTCAATGGTGTAACCTGTCATAGCACTGTTCATGTCAATTGATGTGAACCAATTTGCTCTAACCAGAGTTTGGAGCAATTTGATGGCAGAGCCTGTTATTCCACAAAGCATGAGGCAGTGCCAAAGAGCACAATCAGACAATCTAATTAAATTCATCAATTCCACTAACTTTAACATAATGGTAAGCGTTGTGCTGTGGTTTCTTGGGAGTTTCACTAATTTCATGACTGTGAATCATTATTTTTTCCACACAGGAGTTTTCCCAGGTAGATAACACACATGTGTAGTACCTGCCATATACCCTACACCCTGCCCTGCTGCCCAAGATGTGCAGTACATATGGAACTATGGAAGCATATATGTATGCAACCTATACCAAACCACACAAAGGTTTTTTTGCCTGTTCTATACTCATGGCTCCACTGAAAGTGACATATAGGGTATTTATTACACAGGAGGCTGTTAGGCTGTTATGTTACTTGGAAGTAAAAATTACACAACTACACTAACTACCGTGCCCCAAAGCAGCCATTATGCAAGCAAAAGTCTTAGAAATATAACCTTAAGTATCATCAGTGCACTTTGTGAATAGATTCATAGTTCAGAGTTACAATCATTTTATGCAACAGTTATAGTACAGTTTATTTGAAAGATAAGTTTTGAAACAGCATCTCACTTAATGGGACCATAACATCGCTAAAGGAGAAATGCTACCGTTATTTAATATCCCAAATTTAAGGAAGAACATAGAGGTGTACCTGCCAATACAAAGGTTGTTTTTGCCCTAAGGTTCTCATGGGTTGAGGATTTGGAGTGTCTGAAAAGGCGCACTAATTAAAGCAGAGAAAAGAATTTTTACTTGTGACCACTTAGCTTTTGATGCTCAATTATCTCCATATACCTGCAGTAAAAAGTTACCTAGATTCTTCAGATAGCCAAATTTAACATACAGAGAGCTTTGATTCATACAAGAGAGTAATAAAACTGCTTAAGTGTAACAATTTGTGAAAATCTGAAGTTTTAATGATAAAAAGTTGCTTCTTGTTGTAGTCCTAATTCTGACATCTAGGTCTACAGATTGGCAAATCATTTCTTTTCTCTCATCCTCAGCCAACAAGTACCTTTGCTGGTGGTGGGTCAATGTTAGCATTTAATTTGCTTGACATACACATGAGGAATATCTGCCAGCTCTGTCAAGTCCAAGGCATACACAACATATTCCCCCTGATGCCTGCCACCACTGCAGTTTCCAACCTAAGAAAGAAAGTTTCTTCTTTCTTTGCAAGCCTGCTTTTCCAGCCCACAATATCTCAACAACACAAGCCTGGCAACGGTCTCCTGGTCATAAAGGCCTATGCACCAGCCTGTGCAGTCTGTACTCAAATTAAATTGTATTCCTGATCAAAGAAAACAGTTGAAAGCTAGTAAGTTGGAGCATAGCCTGGCTCTATCCCCCTTCCTGTATTAAATCTAATTCAGAACAGCATGGGACCCAGCAGGGGCTGTGTGGGATTCAATTGGGCCCCATTTCTCTACTTTGTAAGGATGGCAGTTTACCCTTAATCTTTGTTCCTTTTCTTTTAGTCATGTATTAAACCATGTGAGGGGACCTCCCTTTTATCCCATGACCACTGAATTTCTTTAAGGCCCTTTGGTGATGTGAATCACTTTCTGAAAACCAAGGTCCGCTGTATATCAGGCAGCGTGCCCTTAGTCTGATTCTCATTAACTCCTTCAAAGGATGATAATGGATTTGTGAGGCATGTTTGCTCTCTACAAAACGATGTGTTTACCAATTCTATTTTCTATGATCTCTACCAATTTGTCTGGTACAGAAATCAATTTTACTGGTCAGTAGCTTTTCAGTTCTGCTCCTTAAACTTTCTTTTTTTTAATAGCATCACATTTGCAACTTTCTATTTGTCTGCTTTCAAGAGTGATTTCAGAAATTAGTAGTTTAGCAGTCTCATATTTTAGTTTCTTTAGAATGCTTGGTTTAATGCTACCTGGTCCTTGATATTTGCTACTGTTCATTTTATTGAATTGCTCTGAAAATCTCTTCTGTTGACAGTTTAATTTCTGAGTGCTCTTCAAGCTTGAACCTGTAAAGAATGGCTCAGGTGTGGAAACCTTCATGACCTCTTCTGAAGAGAACATTGATGCAAATAATTCATTTAGCTTTCTCACCACAGTGCTGCTTCCTGGAGTATCCCATTTGCACCTTAATCATCTCTCAGCCCATTGACTTTCTACAAGGCTTCCTGTTTCTGAAAAAGTTCTTATTAGTTACTTTTATGCCTGCAGGAAGTTGCTCTTCAAAATCTTTTTTTTTGGCTTGTCTCATTAGAGTTCTATGTTCAACAGGATGAGTTTAACTTGTCTTTTATTTTCCTTGTTTGGACAAGATTTCCACATTTGAGTGGATGAGTATTTTAATTCTAATAGCCTTCTCTATTCTGTTATTTAAACACGCTGGCTTTTAAGCATTTAATTATTTTTCCCAGTCCTTTTAAGTATTTCTCTTCACTTTAATGTTTTCCATTTTCATAGCTTCAACTTGATCATAATTAATTTTTTTCATATATTTGGTCCTATTCAGATGATTTAAATACTTACAGGTTGACACAGCACCCATTCAACTGCTCAGAGTAATTTTTTTTTCTCCTTTTGGGGGTTTTGGGTTAGTTGCTCCAACAAACAGCTATTTATTGACTCTTGGATTTGCGCCTCAAACTCCAGAGACATTCCTGCTACTGGAAGTAAACTAAGGTTTGAAATTTTCTGAGTTGGAATTTTTCTTGAAAATGAAATTGCTTTCCTGTGTCTTTGACAACCCAGTGGCCAAAAAAGAAAAAAAAATTAAATCTTGTATGTCACTGTTAATCAGAACTTACAAATCTAAATAATTAGGACAAGACACAAGGAGAGTGGTGTTTACCCAATATCTGGAAAATTGATAGCCCTCATATCCTTAATCATCTACAATTGCCTGTGATGAGCAACAAATAAAGTAGACTAAATCTTGAAGGCAAGTCAGTCACCCTTAATAAGCCAACGCATTTCATTAATTCCCTTGTTTATCTCCGAGGTCCAGGAAGGGCTGTGAGGTTCATAATGAGCTCTGCAGCATCGAAGTGCTTTATCACCTGAACTGGCCAAATTTCATCTGGCTCAGCTCATCTCCTGTTGCTTGGGGATAATGTCTGCAAATCTGTGCCCTGCCAGGAGGAAGGAGGGGGCCAGTACTTTCTGTTTGGAGGTCCTTGCTCTCAGTGCAGAGCCTGGGACAGGAACCACACAGCCTGTCCTGCCCAGCCTGTGGCTGCTCATATCCACCTGCTCCATGATGACTTCCCTCTTTGTCCTGGGCTGGGAGCCTGAGCTTTGGATGCATCTCCATACTTTTCAGAGCAACAAATTCAGATGCAAGGAAGTGTAAATGCAAACACACTCAAGGACAGTTGCTCATCTTGAAGCTTCATAGCCAAACCAATTCCCAACCCATAGGACTCCTGCCAGCAGCAGCTAGGGAAGGAAATTGTCACAAAATACTCAGGACTGCTTCTCCTTGTGCTGACTTCAAAGGCCACTTTGCAGGTATCAAGTTAGCAGAGCTCCCATTGACTGAGCCACTATGGCATCACCACAGTTCTCTCGAGGCCCTTCAAGGTGCCCTGAAAAGACTTGGTCTGACATGCTTTTCTGTAGCTCTGGCTGCCTCAGAGAAAAGGGCTGCACTTTTCCAGAGTTGAGAGATCTGATTTCATAGATTTTTAAGACCAGAAGAAAACAGACTGTTCATCTGTCACCCTCAAATACTATCCCTCTAGCACCAGGTGCAGGTATGACCCTGACACTGAAGCTTATTAAGTTGAGTTTATTAAGCTTATTATTTATTTTCATATCTGCTTCTCTTCATGTGTTTGACTAAGGGGAGAAATTCTCAAGTCAAAACTGCTTTTTTATTTCATATTGCCTTATCAATATGTTTTTTCTTTTGGGGTGACAGGAAAGGTAACTCAGATTCTTGTATATATAAATATTCATAGAGTGAGAGGATTAAGCAGTTGGAGTATTGTTTGAAAGAAAATTTAGATCCCCTTTGCAAACACCATCACGGTGATAGAAAATCTTTCTTTTCCCTGTAATAATCTAGTTTAAAAACATCCTCTTTGCATTACTTCCAGCTATCAGAATCATCCAGCAAAGTATAGCCTGAATCCTGATAAAGGGCAATTGCAGTAAATGGAGAAACAAGCATAAATTATATCACCAGTGAGCCCAAGAAAGAATTGCAGAGATAAGGGAAGATGAGCTTTATGAATTGTTTATTTCACCTTACATTCTACTGGTAATAAAATAAAAACAATGAATAATAAATAATCATTTTTATAAAGCACAAGTTATTTCTATTATTTCTTGCCCTTCCATCCTCATAGAAAGTTCCCACCAGCCAAGAGCAGCAATTGAGTTCACACCATTTCATCCACTGCATATCTGACTGTATCTATCTCATGTGACTTTGGATCCTGTTCAGTTCCTAAAGTTTAGCAGTCTGTCAGGAAAATCCCACCCTCTATGTAAGCAGTGTCATTTGAGGCTATTGAACTGTCTTCACATACAAGGATCTGCACAATCACGTTGTCAGTGGGTAAGTACGGACAGCTGGGACATCACTGCACTCCCCAGAGCATAGGTGAGGCTGCAGTTCCTGCACTTGCATTTATGCTTCTGTGGTTTGCTCTTTCCATTGACAGGAAACTTCCTTCATCACTAGTCTCCACTGCACAAATTTTGCAAATCTTGCACGAGCATTTGTAAAAGGGAGGGCTGCTGCATCTCTTTTTCCATGGGCATGTTCATGGAGGCAAGAGTCACAATTTCAGCAGGCCCAGACATATTTGTACTAGAACAGAGGAAACCAGCTGGGGCAGGGGCAGTGGCACACTGTGACGCTGGGAGCTCAGGATAAATTGGACAGATCTGCCCAGAAATGATGAGCCCAGGCTGAGGCAGCTGTTATGCACTACGAATCATACTGCAGAGTATCCCTCAAGTGGCACCCAGGCTAACCCCACCAGAGGTGTCTCTGCCCTTGCCGCAGTGACACCTCTGATGTCAGTGTGGGTGTTTCCTGCTGCTACACACATCAGTGTGTTGACACTGTTTTGTGCTAATCTGGGGACATGATGCAAAAGTAAATAAATATTTACCAGTCAGTTGAAATAGGTAGCAATGGCTACTAATTATGTGAGTCAAACAAAATAACTGGTATTTAAATGACTGACCTTTAATTTCTATAACTCAGAGATCATCCATTTGCTACAGCGTTCAAACATCAGTTACTGTCACATGGCTAAACTTGATTTATTATACACAAATTACTAGTTCTGCCTGCCAAAGCTTGGAGACAATAATGTTTTAACAAACTTTATTATTATTATCTCTGAATTTTAACCCTATGATATAGGGCTGATGAGTGGGTGCTTTAGATTTCTTTTCTCTGTTTTAGATTTCTTTTTTCTGTTTTCCTTTCCAATTTTCCCAGGAGTCTGGTGTCTGGGACAAGTTGTTTTATGAACGAAGAGCAAATGTTGCCATCAGAATAACAGAAAATTATGACATTAAATAAAAGCATCTATAAGCTTCCTCATGGAACTTGTGGAAATAACTTATTTAAGGCACTGTGACTGTCAGCAAATAAAACTGCAGCTATTTTGCAGACCTGAATTTCCTGCAGAGTAACAATTTACATCAACAAATTAATTTTATTTCAGAGCTGTTAACAAGCTTATCTATTAATTTATGCGTTCATTTAAAAACTACTAAATAGAAGAGCATTCCTGAATAAATGCTAATCTTACTTTTGGGGTTAAATTGTCATTCAATCATATTTATTATAAAAATACCACATAAACTCCCACATTGCTTAAGGAATTAAAACTCAGACACTAGATTGGGTATAGATAGGACACTTGCAGCCAGAACTAGGAGTGTTTTTGCATTTGTGTCACCTGCATCAGCATGGGTGCTTTCAGTTATACCAGGTGAGCTCTCTTTGATCAGGTAGAGGCACAGCTTTTGCCCAGTGGAGCCTTTGAACAGGATTGCAATGCCAGTGGTATTGACTTAACTCTAAGGTTAGTCACTCCATCCCCTGGCTACTCTAGTAAAGCTCCCCCACAATGTAATGCTTGTAATGTTCCATTTCCATCCACACATTATCAACAGTTACTCAAGGGATAGCACATCTTACATTTCATGCTTTCTAGCTTTCCTAGATTCAGGTATTTGCAGCATGAATGGTCAAGCTTCTGTCAAGTTCAGGAGCCCAATAAGCACTGCAGAATATGAAGGACAGACAAATACCAGAAATTGCAGTTTCATCTGCTTTTTCAGTTACTGTGGTTCGGTTCACACAAGCTTCCACACCTCAAAAACAGAAGCATCTAAAAGGTGGGAGAGCACATATTCAGGGGAAAAAGAATATACGCCTTGGTTTAGCTCTCTGCATGAATACAAATTTCATCTGCATGCACATAAACAGTAGAAAAGACTTTATGTTGAGAGCTAGTTTAACAACTGGAAGAATGCTCCTTCAAAGACTGAGCCGTTCCAAGGAGATACATGACCTTAAAACTTAAGACAATTTAGTAAAAGTATCTTTCCATTTAATGAACAGCTGGTTGAATGCAGAGAAATATAGTCATTTTTCTTGGAGATGGATTTATAGCTACTAATATTTTCATGCTAGCAGTATCTTCAAGCAAATGTGATGTGTTTTATGATGTATCATGGTTTTATATACACATTTCATTCTTGTTATTCCTTGAAAATGAAAAAAATAACCCAGCAAATAAGAACAAAAAAAAATGTGGAGTGCAAAAATATTTGATTTATCTGAAATCCTAGCAATAATATGTCAGAAGATTTAAAAAAAAAAAGCCTTAAAATGTAAACTTCTGCTCAGCAAAGACACTGACTGAATGTCATAAACTGTCTGAAAGCAGAACACTGAATTTGCATCCAGTCATTAACTGTCATACTTACATCTTCTGGGCAAATGTAAAGCTCTCAAATACCACAAAAAATGGAAATATAATGGCCTTACATATAAAATAAAACCCTAGTGTAAGATAAAACATATTTCAGTGACTGTAATTAATTGCAAAATAGAATATATCACTATACAAATAATTTATCTGCTTTAAATATCATTAAAAAAAGCCATTAATGTGCCAACAGGAAACTGGCAGCTTGACAATTTTATGACACTAAACAGGACTGCAGTGGTGTGATTCTCACTTCATTTAAGACAATGACAAACCTTCCATAAACTTCAGCTGGTGAGAATAATATTTGGTGGTCAATAATTTTGCATTTTAAAAAAATCTATTTTTCTTCTGCAATGAAAAAGAAATTTAAAACTCTAAGAAGTCTGAATACACTATAATTTGGGCTGGTTTACATATGCTTTACATACTTACAGAAATTAGCAGTATAATTAATTATATCAGGCTTGCACTGTCAAATAACTCTTGCACCACAGAATCCCCTTATGTTCATTCTTTCCTCTGATCAAGAAAGAGCATTAAAAACCCTTGTGTTCTTCTTGGGTGGTTTGAGCCTCTAAAGCTAATAAAAAAAGAGATATAACTTAGGAAAAGCCATTTTGCATTGTTACTTTATCAAGTCCTATCTTTACAATGAGTGAAAAGCACTTGCAAGTCAAGGGCAGTGGGTATTTCTCATGCTTATATAATTTTTGGTTTGAAAATGTTCATCACAGAAGTAGGATTTATGCTGAGGGCAACAACCAAATGAAGGAAGAGAAGAAGAGGGTACCCAGTGCCTGAACTTGCTGGGTGAACAGTGGAGCAACCTTCTGCTCTGCACTCCAGTGACAGGGTTGGAAAGACCAGGGCCATCATTGACCCATGGTGGGAGAGAACCAAGAGGTCCATTCCCACTGAAGGACAGAGCCACAGACAACTTGAAATACCAAATAGGAGAGCATTTCTGTCCTGAGCAAAAGTCAGGGAGTGGTTGGTAGCTCTGAAAAACAAGGAGTCCCACACTGGAATGAAGGCAGAGACTCCCCACTTTACTGTGCTGTCTCCAGAAACAGGGGCTGGCTCACCATGGACTTCCCAGGGTTCATCCTGCCTCTCTGAGCATGGAGATGCTCACTGAGATGAAGGGGCCACAGCCTGCCTTTCCCTTCCCTGTCCTGCTTTACTACCATCTCCAAAATACACTGTCACTGGTTCCTTGCCTAGTCCTGCACCATCCCCCTGCTCCGACACGGCCTCTCTGCAGGAAGAAGGGCAGCAGGGATCTCCTAGGGGACAGCCAGTGAACAGAAGGGGAGGAGGAGATGCTATTTGGTGGGTAGAAGTGACGGATAGGGCGTTTCAGGAATTATTATTTTCTCTTGAACTGAGTTTAATTTAGCCCCTAGGACCATAAGCTGCTTTTGAGCTGCTGCTAGGCAGTGCTCTGGGCTCACACGTGTCAAACACATGGCCCCTTCCCGACAAGAGCCCCGGGCAAAGGTTTGTGAGCCAGTTGGAGTGAGCTAGTGTTGAGGAGCTGTGGTATGCCAACAGATGGGCTGGGATGAACATCTTATGTCAGAGATTGCTCCCCAGAGGCTATTTCTAGCCTCTTCAGGCCTTTTGTGCTGCTGGAGGGCAATGGAGCTACAACACAATACAGAATTAGGCCTGCTAGTTCTGAATGAGGAAGGTGTTTCCAGCATTTGTGAAGCAAGTGCAAGTCAGCAATCTCAGCATTGGAATGATAATTGTCTTGCAATTTGACTAATTACCATGCGTAGCAATACAGATGCACTGTGACAGCATTTTTTAATGCATCCATTAGTGTGCAGCTATGCCATGCAGCAACAAGGCTTCATCTGTTTCACAAACTTCTTAAAGTTTGCAAATAAAGTTAAGCACATCCCTCAGTTCCTTGCTGAGTCAGGGGGAGATCAGTTACAGCATTAACTCAGCTTCACCAAGGTGCACCTTTATTCCTCTGAGAAAAATTGCAGGCTTCCTGTTGCTTTTATGTATTGCAGTCCCTATATGTAGAAAGACTTCAATATGCAACCTTTCATCTTCACTAAAAATGATAATAAAATAAAGTGTAACTGTATGAAGTGACAACAAAGAGAAAAATCCATACTTCTGGATGCTCAGAGATATTTAGACACCAAATTCCCATTGAAATTGTCTAACTAAAAAACACTCCTTCACTCGGATAGTTTCTGCATGGTCTTTGCTTACATGAGTATATCACCATTGCAAGAAAATTTTGCCCGTGCTCAGCAACTCATTAGGACTATCTAAGCCGGCCAGACTGGACTGACTCGGCTGAAAAATTTTTAGGTATTTAAGTGTTCTCAGTTTTCTGGGTTCTTAAACCTTTTCCCTGCTCCAGACAACTGCTTGTCAGCAGAGCCGAGCCCTGCGCTCTCCCTGCCTCGCCCCAGGAAATGGCGCTCCTTGTACGAGAAGAATGAGCCTTTTATTTGATGTTTTCAGCCCGGGGTGGAGCCCGGAGCCCGGAGCTGAGCCAGAAGGGCGGGATGACGCGCGGGGCGGGCAGCGGTCGCTCTCCGGCCGGGAGCCGCGAGGGGGCGCGGATGGATGCGGGGCCGGAGGGACTCCGCTGCTCCAGGCTCCTTAATTGGCCTCGCAGGCTGGCTGAGCACCGCAGCGCTCGGCCGTGGTTATGCAGCTAGTTACAGACTGGCAGACAGTTTTTGGCATTTATTGGTGCCCTGTGACACCTAAATTATCATAAGGTCAGAGAATTCATTGAACCCGAGCAGCACTTAAGCACTGTTAGACTCATTTGTGGCTATTCAGACCAAACAAGTTTTTCAGAGGGAGGCTATTGGCTCCAGGTAAAAAATTAATGCAAAGAGCTCAAAAAGAAAGCTGGGCTGTTTTAATAAGCTGTCTTGCTGCTGTAGCCGGGATGGGCAGGAGATAATTCCAAACAAGCAGCTTGCTGTGCCAGCTAAAGGAGTCCCTGGGAAGCTGATAGGAGATAATCAACAAGGAGACACCCGTGCTACATTTTTTCTGCTGGCTTTCTTCTCCTTCCACCTACTGTGTGTATCTTGCTGATCTCAGAGCACTAGGCTGCAACAGCCACCTTTTTAATTTCGGTATCTTGAGGGAAGCATGACACCAAGTTGTTAATAACCTCACCTGTCTGTGCTAACACAACCATTGCCATTTTCACTGTCCCAGTAGCAGCAGGAAATCAGCAAGAAGAAAACCCCAATAGCCTAATGCAGACCCAAGAAACATAAATCAGCTATTCCTGGAAGGTGATGTTGAAGACCAGGATGTAAGAGGAACCTCTCTAGGTTGCAGGAGGAGTAACCCGGTGCTGGGAGACAGCCAGGATTACCCCTTCTGCCCTGCCACCGGGGCAAAGAGGACAAGGAGGAGGAGGAGGAGGGAGGGACTCCAAGGGAACAGGCAGTGGAGGTTGAGATCCCTTTCCTCTGAGTCAAGGGACAAGCACAGCTGTCAGTGCGAAGGTGGAGATAGGTAAATGACAGCCTGGGTTCGCTCTCTTCCCAGAGCAACAGCAGCTGAGTCAAAACAAGCACAGCCAGAAACATGAAACCCTGAAACCCCGCCTCCGCACACTGCTCACATATATACACACATCATAATTCATGCTACATCAAAGCAGTGATTACCACAGCTTCCTGGCTGTCTATTTCTGTTTATTTATGGTGCATTACCCATTTTAATGCTATTCTCATGCAGCGGCTCAGCTGTATTTGTTCTGTAGTTGAGTGGGGGAAAAAAAAAAAACAAAACCAAACCACAAATGGCTGTAACATACAGTATGTTCTCCCCTGGGAACAAAGGATAAACAAATGCTCGGCATCTTCCAGGGAGCAGTGATTCAGAGTTATTTATAGCATGATTCCCCCTCCCCATTTCAATCTAGCTCATGGATACACACTTGAGCAGGGGATGGGAGGGGTGACAGCAGGTGGAGGAGAAGGACCAGAGATGCTTCCAAAGTGACCTGTTAAGCCCAGCTGGCTTCACAAGAGTCCTTACATCATCCTCTGTCTCTAATCATGTCTAGCTCTGGGCTGCTGCAAGGTAGTAGATGGGAGGGGGAGGGCAAAGGTTTGACATCAGCCTGAGGAGAACCACCAAACTCATGTCTTGCTTGAAGCTTGATTCGAGCTAATGGTAAGAGATCACCTACTAAAAACACTGCCTGCTACAAGGTCACAGCTCATTCCCTCTTCTCCCAATCCTCATAAGGTAAGAACATGGGGACTTGACTTTATTAATTTATTTAAGGAAATGACAGTCAGCTCAGAATAAGTTGAATGTACAAGATTTATTTCTTCTTGCCGCCAACCTTACTATCATTTCCCCTTGAAGCCTGACTTCTCATTACCATTACTCTCCTTGCAAAATGCAAGTCATTTTGTTTATGCCATGGGAAAAATATATAATCTCTTTAAGTGCATTGACAGTATCAACATAAAACAAATAATACTGAACAGGCAGCAAAAACAGAAGCCATTGTGCCAACAGTCCCTGCTGTGAAAGACACACAGACCGCTGCTGTGCATCTCCTGCTGTACCCTAGTGTGTAGGAGTGACACTTCTAAAAGGCTTTTTTTACATCCCTTGATAATCCAGACATCCTTGTGAGTTCACTGCAGGCACCATGCTATCAGCAGAGCTTTTGCTGTAATAAACTACACTTTTATACATCCAGTGATAGAATCCATGAAACATGTTGCAAATATATCCAGGATCCCAAAGTCCTCATTGCATTGCCAGTTTACCTTGACCCTAAACTAGAAAAAAAAAAAAAGAAATACCATCTTTCCCATACTCTATTCACGAACTTTTTTCTAAAGGGAACCTCAGCTCAGAACAAAAGGTCTGACAGTTTCTGAGGGGTCTTGATTGGAGCAAGCTGCAGGCCCTGCTGTATGGAGTCACTCTTCAACCAGACAACCCAGGCTGAAGGGCTTCATGCCTTATCACAAACTCCTGAAGTCACCTAGTCCCTCCTGCCACCCTGTTTGCAGAAGCTGTTGAAACAAGAAAGGGTAGCCTGAAAGGGCTAAGCCTTGCATCACTTATTTTGTCAAGCTACTACAGTGATATGTTCCTAATTTCACAGAGTTGCTGAACTTCATTAGTTTATAGGCATCTATATGGATACTTTAATACATATGTACACACACACACAATGGCAAGGACAGATTACGTTACGAACGTTAACCTCATGCACAGATGAGAAAAGAACCTCTACTCATGCTGGTAAGACTGCACTACATTTACAGGGTAAGGAGTGGCAAAGTGTGACAAAGTGTCTGGAGTGACAAGGTGTCTGGATGGGATAACCTCCACAGAATTAAGTTTTCTACACACTCATCCTCTGCTCTATCTACATACTTCTGGCAGAGGCCTTCCCTAGTCCCATTCCCACCCCCTCAAAGATGTGAAAGGCTTCCCAATGGAAAGAAGCAGAAAAATCCTCATATGAAAGATAGTCTGTGTGACAGCACTGTGCAGGGGAACTACAACAGAGCTCAAATGACAGGGAGCCTGAAGGGGAAGTCAGTGTAGGGACTGGGGAGGGGGACACTAACCTCTTGCCAAGTCTGGACTATACCTGAAGAGGGGATATAAACCAGATTCTGACTCCTTTGAGGAACAATCCCCAAACAAGGCACCTGAGAAGTGCATGTCTGAGCCTCCCATATGCCCTCAAGGGGAGCTCTGTAGTGGGGGCAGATTTGGGTTTGCACTGGTCCCTGCCAGGACTTGGTTTCACAGGCCAGTTAATCCCAGACAGCATGTGCTAGCTGAGGTGGGATGGTAACATGATCCACACGGAGGGATTTCATACAGAGAAAGAAATGCTCCTGCTATGCAGTAACATTTGTAATGGGTATTTTTAGCCCCCAGGCTCATTGCACATGGGCAGCAACCACAGCACTGAGGGGGATGTGGTAAGAGCTCCAAGGAAGCCGGGGCAACCAGGTCAGTAACGCAGGGCTTCAGCAACAAAATTAAAGCTCTTAGGGCTGTGTTTCACTGGGAGAAAACAACACTTGAAAAGATTTGGTGGCTGTGAGCCTCTTGGCTCAGAAATTTAGTCGCAGAGTAATTTTTTTTTACTATTCACTTTGCTGTCTGTAGCTGTAGTTCTCACATCACCAAAAGGTATGGGGCTGGGTAAGCTGTTGCTGTTCTTTTGCAACTGACCTGCTCCCACTCACCACAGAAATTAGAAGCATCTTAGGCAGCTCTTTTGCCAGCTGCTATGTCCTGCTGCTGCAAATCAAATTTAAAAATGTTTATTTTTTCCTCAGCTTAAAGCTGAGGTGTATAAGAGATGTTTTTATTATTTTTGTTCTGTCGACAAATCTGGAAAATGCCATCCTGATTACAGCAAATTATTTTGGGTTTCTTGATGGGGTAATTCAGAATAAACTATTCAACCCAAAATGAAATGTATATTTAATTTTCCAGGTGTTTCATTCTCTTGTTAAACTCTGTTTCCTTTTAGTTTAGGTCACTTTTGAAGTGAAAAATGCCATTTTGACACAAAAGGTCCAAAAGTTTCATTTGGTAAATGTCAATACAATGCAATTTTATGGGGTTTTGATTTTGGTTGGTTTTTTTTCCTTAAGCCTGTTCCATTAAAGACTGCTGAAACAAGAAGTTTCAAACTTTTAACAATTGTTCCTTGTCATGATGTTTTTGGGGTTTTTCTGACAGAAACTCCATTTCAGAATACATATCCTAAGTACATTTCTAATCCTAAATAGATTATAAAACAAAAGGGAAGTAGAAGAACAAAATTAGAACATCAGCCCACTTTCACTCAGCTAAGCTGTGGTCTTTTCTTGCCACATGAAAGGACCCCCTGAGAGCAAGCAATAGGGATTAGTTGTCCTTGACAGATGCTGTTCTTTTTTGAAGAAAGGAGAGTTCTCAAGAAGAAGAGGACATTCAAGGGCTGAATCGGTGAGGCTGGTCATGTTACTTTGTAGGACGATCCTCAAATCAGCAGGAAAGTGCTGCTTCTAGAAATATTTCTGTCCTTTATCCCCATGACCGATCACACAGGCTTTGCGAACTGCCAATAGCTGTGTAGGCAGTGGCACTCCTGTCACAGGGAAGGTGTCTCCATTTTCTTGAGATTTGTTTGCTGTGTCAAGACCCTGCAGCATGATACCAGCTACCTCTCAAATCTAGACTTGCAGCATTTTACCCTAAGGAGTGAAGTAATCTGGAGTCCTGACGTGACAATCCATATTCCCTACTCTGTTCATAAAATGTTTTGTTGTTTACAGCAGGAAAAAAATAGGTGTATGAACATTATCCTATAGCCAAGACCTTTCAGTGACTTCCAGTGAGGAAAATTTATCATTAGAGATAATGCTTGGTTGCCTGCTATTGGGTCCTCTTTCCTCCCTGCCCCACTCTGTCCCACCTGACACACACCCTGGCAGTGATTAAATCAATGGGAATTAATCACATCCCCCAAAAGAGAAGTGGGCCTGTAGTTTCCCCTTTCTGTGTGACAGAATAATACAATCAACTTCAGAAATCATTTGCGATTTCTCTTATTACAGGCTATTGGCCAAATTAGCCACTGTTACATGCAGGCAAATCTGAAACTATTCCCTTGACTTCGAGTTTCAAAGGTGCATGCGATGCATTCCCTGAATGTGGCACATCAAAACTAATCCCGGGAAAAATCACAGCAATTTCATCTTAGGCGATCATGGATTTCTTGCTGACCTGAAAACCTGAATAAGGACCTGTGGTTTTTTATAACTCAGGAAACTTCACCGCTTCAAGCGGGGGGGGGGGGGGGGGGAAGAAAACCCAGAGTGGCAAGAAACCATTTACAGATTTTTCTGCAATGCAAAAATTAACACTGATAAAAAAAAAAAAAACAAACGCATGAGCATTTTCCCTGCACCCTTCCTCTTCAGCTCTGCGTGGAGCCCGGGGGGATGCCCAGACTGACCCCAGGTCACAAGCCGGGACACAGAAGGCACGCGGGCATCGCCGCAGGGTGGGTGCCCTTTGCATGAGTCCGTGCCTCCGCGGCAGCAGGGCTTGGCTTTGTGCTTACTCCTTAAAGCACTCCTGCAGCAGTCACCTCAGCCATGCATCTCATTACGGCACGATTAATTAAAGAATTAATTGTGGTGCATAGCTGCTAGCTACTGCTCTGCATTGAGTGGGGTGTGCAAGCAGCTCGGGGGGCTCCCAAGGACTGCAGGGGAACTCAACCAGCACACAGCTATCCCGACTGCAGTGATGTCTTACTCCTGCAGCCTGGAACACTCCTCTACAATTCATTGGCAAAAAGAGGAGGAAAAAACAGCTTTTTTTTTTTTTTTTTTTTTTAAGGAGATCTCAAGGGCAAATGCTAAAGCTGATAATAAAGAGGATGAACTCCTCTGGAAACCAAGAAAGTAGCTGTGAGACATTAAAACTTTTATTTAAGAAAATTAATAAAGTTTTTATTAAACATTAATGAAAAAGGCTGGAGTCCATTCTCTCCCTGATGAGTATTAAGCAAAATTAAATATGCCATTCTTCTCTCTTTAATATGATTGGTAGGGGTTAATTTTAAGGTTAATTTTTTGCCACTTTACACATGGATTTCAGGTGGTTTACACAGGATTATTGCAACTGGCATTTCACCATTTCATCCAGAGAAATGTCTTCTTTTCCTCAGAGGGAGTGAGGAAGTGTGAATCCTCTGGCCACAAAACATTAGTGCTCAGACTACCAGGGCAGAGTCGTGCTCTGCTGCCATGGTCTTCAGTAAGCTAATATTGAAAACTGCATAAAATTGCCACTGGGGTGTGGCAAAATCAGGTGGGGTGATGAGTTACCTTCAAAACTTTCCTTTCTAGCAGAAAAGCAGTCAAATGCTAATCCAAAAGATGTATAGGAAGGGGGAAGATGGGGAGAAGAGATGGGAGGGGAGGAGAGTGGTGGAAAGGGAGGCTTATCTTGTCCTTCTCTCCCATACAGTCATGGCACAGTTTAGATTGGACGCAGCTTGGAGTTCTCCAGTCCAAACCCCACAGAAGCATGGTTAAATTTAAACTTAGAGCAGGTTGCCGAGGTCTGTCCAGTTGAATTTTGGCTGTCTGAGCATGGAAAGTGCACAGCCTGGGTGGGAACTTTCTTCAGTGCTGAACCACTGTCACATTGATCTTTTCTTCCCCATACTTAGAATTTCACCTACTGTGATGCAAATGCTGCAGCTATCACCTTTCTCTGATGCAGCAGCAGTCAGACAGCAAGGCAGCAAAGTATGATCCTCTCACATCAGTCCCAAGAGAGCACCCAAGGCTTATCTCCAACAAGAAGCTTCCTCAGCCCTTTTGAGAATCAACTGGGCTCCTTGGCTGGAAGTCTCTTGAGAAAGACAGAGCATTACTTCATTTTCATGAGGCTTGAACATTCTGCCTGGCTGTGACCTTTATCAGCCCCGGCCCTTTAGGCCTGCCATCTAAAGTTATTGTTCACATACTCTAGCTAATTCCCTTTGCTGAGTTTCACAGCAAATACAGCTTCTTGAATATTTGTTATGCCAACTCTGTGGATGCTGGCTTTGCACATAAGGGAAAAAAATACATGGATGGATGGTAGATAAATTAAAAATGAGAGCTACTCAGCAACTGCTCTGGACATGTGTAGGCATTTCTGTGTGGTGTCTGTTTTGGCTAGCAAAGCAGGAAACTGTGAGCATACTTAAGGTTAAGAAAATGCACATGGACAGGGCATGATATTTTGAAGAGTGGCTTGACCCAAACCTGTGATTAAATAAAAAAGAAACAGTATTTGAAAACCGAGTAAAGGATCACTAAAATATTCAGGGACTTGGAGGGAGAAATCTGCTTTCACTTTTCCGGGCATTTTGCCTGTCAAATTATGAGCTGATTTGTGGTGCTAAATGCTTTGCTTGTGTCTCAGAAAAATACAGGAACTGCTGGCTTTTTTTTCTTTTTTTTTTT
>VZTX01011994.1:698466-799292 GCA_013400915.1 Pardalotus punctatus
TTTTTTTTTTTTTTTTTTCAGTGGAAGAGAGAAGTCGTTAATGATCCCAAAGGTTAAGAAATTGGCACAGTCAGAAGCCAGCACTCCTTTATTTATTCATCAGCTGGGCTCTGTGTGGGCTCCCAACATGCAGAATTCCCCACTTGACTGCTTGCCTTCCCCAGAGGCTCCTCTGCATTTGCCTGTGTGTACACACAGGCATCAACCAGTGTATAAAGGAAGATTAGTTTGCAGGTAGAGACAGTGGGCCAAAACTATAATGTGGTTCAGGCAGGTGTCCCAAACAAAACATTTTTGCTGGACCGTTTTTTTGTTTATTTGTTTGTTTGTTTGAACTAGACCAAACCCTGAATTGCACTATATACCCAAAGGCTTCAGAGATGTTCAGTTTAAGCACAGGCTTTACATGTTCATATGTCTGTACCTCCTAGATCTGTATAAAGGTGGTGTGTTCAGGGCCACTGACTGCCCAACCCACATTCCCCACTATGCAAGCAACTAATCCCAAGGGGACTGGCTTAGGAGCGAGAGATGACTGCCCACTGTTGTCCCTACAAGAGAACTTTGGGTCTCAGGGTCTTCAGTATCAGAGTTTGTAGCACAATTCAGCTTCAGAAAAGGCTGTGTGAAACTCAAGATTGAACACGTCCCTGTTCAGCATTTTGCTGTCTGTGATGCCACAGGATGCTCCAGTGCACTTGGAAAGGCTCTTTCTAGTTCATCAGGACCAGCCCTGATCCTCAAAAAAGCAAGGAGGAGTCCACCCCTGCTGCTCTGCTCCTGTGTCACCTCTGTTTTGGCATGTACAATGCCTGGGGCAGGTGGGAAGGCACAGAAGAATCACAGCTACTTCTCCCTTTCTACCCTGTTTTTAACCTGCTGCTTCTGTTGAAGGGGGGGTCTCTCTGGAGTGTGAATGTGTGGCAGTAACCCTGCGGAGATGCTTAACCTCAGCCCTCCCATGCAAACTGGTGAAGACACACTGGACCAGGTCAACCACTCATCTCCAGTTTTCTGAGATTTTGTGAGAAGACAGGTGAGTGCATCAGCTTAGAAAAACCTATCTATTGAGAGCAGAAGGTATTACCTGTTTAGGCAATTGCTCAGGCAATTATGTGTAGTGAATTTTCCTCTACAGTGGTATCCAGAGAAATCAAGAATCAACTCTGCCTGATTTTCCATTCAAATATCTTTCCAAGGAAGCACGAGGGAGAAAATGGAGGAAATTACAATAAACTTCATCCTGAGCATTGTAAGACTTTCCCCTATAGTTAGCTTGCCCTTTTCCTTTTTTGTTTAATTTAAAATATTCATCCTTCAAATAAATTTTAAAAAATTAAATTAAAAGGAGGTATGGAGCAAACTCATTAAAAATACAGGTGAAATTTCGGTGCTTGTTTGTGGAACTGAGTACAGAAAATCAAAAAGTGTTCTGGTAGAGAAAGAAATGCATTTATTGAGGTATCCTGCTGTAGCAGTGCACAAAGGCCTTTAATGAGAGCATGTCCCAGTATGCTAAGAAGTCCTTATTTACACGGGAAGTTACGTTTCGTGACACCTTCTGAAATCTAAAGACACAGCGACGAAGCATAGTAGCTTCTCTTTTACCAGCAGGAAAAGTAATGCACCGAGAAGAGATCAGGCCTCACACCTCAGAGCTGAGAGCGGAGCAACTTTAAAAAGCTTGTTTAGTCTGGCTTACCACTGTGCTGCAGAGCTAGGAGCCCAGTGCCCATCTCCTCAGGTACATGCCAGCACCTAATTAGATGCCAACTCACACATCCTCTTGCATGTATCACCCATACACTATACACCAGGACATGGAATTTGCTATCTGAAAAGCCACTAGCATTCAGTTTGTGCTAGATAAGTAATAATAGCATTAATGGACTAAAATATTACCATAAAAGACTAACTATTGTAATTTCTTTGTATGATTCCAGCTAACAGCATCTTCTTTTCTCAAAGGGAGACTGCTTTGAAAGGATCAAGAGCAGCTTGGCAAAAGTGGGAGGAAAGGACATTTATATAACAATAAGCCTTTTCCCTCTTAATTTTCTCAGTTGGCTGCACAGTCTTCTCCCATTTTTTGACGAGGTCTCTTAATAAAAACATTAAAAGGATAAGCATAGGCAGCTCCATTTCCAGTGATATGGTGGGTATGAGACCAAAGAGCAACTTCATTTCATAAAAACTCCCTGGCTGAAATCTGCCCTGCTTCAGTGTTTATCAACCTCTCTGCTTTATTGTCTAGTTAAAATGGAAATAGCTCTTAGTCATCAAGCCATGCAGATGACAATGTCAATTGACACTAGTTCTCATAAGCTGAAAAAGCTACCCTAGGGTAAGCAGCAGTGAGACCAATCAGATTTAATGATTAATATTTCCTTCTTCAGAAAAGATAAAGACACATAGGTAGTTGAAGTTAAACTTCCCTGGCAAAGATTACTTGAGAGAATAGCTGGGCAACCATCAGGTTTCTGAATGAAGGACCAATGGCTCGATTCTTAAGTGGCATTTCCCATCAAGTTTTCTGTTTGTGTTACACAGACAGAGCATTAAAAAATAGAAAACAGTTGCCAAATCTATTCCCTGACCTATTAAAAAAGAGGCAGGCCTGCTCTTGGTGCTTGCACGGTAATTGTTTGCACCAACTCCAGCCAAAAATTCTTCCTCTCTCCTTTCAGCTTGGATGTGTTCTTTAGGATTCCTGCAGCATTCCCACTGTGGCTCTGAGAAATATCACACTCTCTTATCCTGTATTTTTATTCCTGTCACCCACCAGCAGCTTTCATTTCGCTTTGCTTGCCTGGCCACCTGAAGGAAATGCTTACAGTCTTTCAAACCAGGTTCACAGTGTTTGACTGTGAAGGTGTTACATCAGTGCTAAACCAGTGCACCATCAAAACAGAGCAATCCAGCTAATGAACAGGGAAACTCCACACACTGGGTTCAGGCCGCTGACTTTGGTATGTTAATGCTAGATATAACAGAGACTTTCACTGGCTTTACTGTTTCTTATGCAGTTTTATTTTAGAATATTTACTCTCTAAAGATGTAAAAAGAGGAAAGGCCTTTCTCAGCTTTCTTTGTAAGAGGGGTTCTAGCTGAGAACTGTCGTGGGGTGAAACATTCCTTTATTCATGCATAAAACTCTCTTGTATCTCTCACAACATTTGCTTTGCCTTGGTCTTTGTATGGGGCCAAAAGTGAGGAGGAATGTTGCAGCTCTCAGTGTCAAGTAAAATTGGTAAGGGTCCCCTGCTACTTCTGGCTCAGAGTCCATTTTTCTTAAGCCAGACGTAGAAAAACCTGGGTAGCCATTGAAGTCTGATGGAAGAACAGTACCAGAGGAGTTAGTCTGTTTTTACAGCTCACCTCCTGGTGTTCCATGCTGTCCCCAGGCTCCAGATGGGTGGAGATCTGCAGGATCATGTAATGTGGGGAGTCTCATGGAAAGGCAAACCTGCAACATCACTGCTTCCAGGACACAGGCTGACAAAAGAGCAGAGTTCTGAATGAGCTCTTAGCTATTTGTTCTCCCCAGAGTTTTGGATTCCAAGGTAACTCTGGGCAGTTCTAGGGCCATAGAACATCCTTACCAGGAGCTAAGGTGATCCTTCACAGGGTGGTGAGGCTTTCTGAGTCAGAACTTTCTAATAAAACAGAAAGCCAGGTCCAGCAGGAGAAGCTTGGAAACAAAGAAACCTTTGAAGCAGGAGTGAGCGGGAATAAGTGAGACACAGTCCAGGTGGCAGAAGAGGACAAAGAATCCTGCTAAATAATGAAAACTCTGGGAGTTAGAGAAAGGTCTGTCAGAACAGAAGGAAAGAGAGACCAGGCTTAGAAACAGGAAAAAAAGAAGTCACTAAAAGCAGGGGACAAAGTGTTAGGAGCCAAAAGGGGCCGAGCAGGGCACTGAAATGAAAGAGACTGATTTATTGAACTTGAAAGCACAAGTAAAACATAAAAGCCTGGAGACATTCCATCCCAGGTAACTCCACAGCTGAGGTTTTGAGGTTTTACAACACAGGGTGTAAAATATTTGACCTGGTTATTGAAAAAAAAAAACCAAAAAAACAAACAAACAAAAAAACACGCACCCAACTCAGTCACTATCCTTTTCCAGAAGAAAACAAGCCTATAAATTTGAAATACAGGACTGCTACTGTATTTTTTTCAGGGTTTCTTTTGGCTTTTTCCTGGCATCCTATCACACCCAAATTTGATGATGATTCTTTAATATTGCACTTTTTGGTGGGTAGATAGTCCAGTGAAGTGAGAGAATGAAATCATACTGCATCTAGTTGAGGAATGCAGTTTATTGGAGTATTTACACTGCTCTGAAAGGAAAGAGATGATTAGAGAGGGGTTGCATCATACAGGCACATCTGACAAATTAATATATTAAGGGACAAATTTTAACTCCAGATCACAGGTCATGACTTTCAAAAGTACTTGGTCTGCATTTGAACATGTAAAAAAGTGGACAGCTTTTTTCATGCTTCAAAACTTATCTCCAGAATTAGACAAAATGTTCATTTTTGGATGGTAAAGGTTTATGGTGAATCCTGAAGGTCACTGTAAATTAGAAAGCTGTATTCCTTTTCTCTCCATCATATGCTCTTTGTCCCTCTAATTTATATTCCCTCCCCCCAAAGGATTAGCAAATAGATTAATGTTATTTAAATGTCTTGTCAAAATGCAACACAGTCAGCTTCAGCTCACATGTTTCAGCTCAAGGATAGAAGCAGTCCATGCTGAGAAAAAAACCACACTACCAGCAGGTCAGAGCTTTCAGTCAGGACCATGGGGATGGCTTTGATGATTTTACAGTTAGTTCACTATTAATAAAAGCCCTTTGTAAAACGTCTCTCCTGCATCCCTGCTCTCCCCTCTACCTGCTACCTGTGGGTTCTGTTAAATCTGGTATCTGACTGCTCTCACAGTTCATCTGGATTAGGCGAAAAGCGAGTCTTTGGGGAGGGGAGGGTGTATGTACACCTATGTGCCTACGCACACAACGCGTGGCTCGTGAGCCTCCACCTGCCAAAAGCTGCTTGTCATTCTCAAGACAGAGCCAGAGCGAAGTTCAGAGGTCATTGCTGTTAGACAGTAAAAGGGCCAGTTCAAATCTGTCACTCCATCAGAGCATGGTATTCCCCCCGGTAAAGGTCACTTGGAGAGAAGATATGAAAGTGATTCAATACTTGAACCTACCCAAAAAGCCAAGCAACTTATTTACTATGCAGTGACCCTGCAGTGACCTCATCCACAACATTTGCAGCTCCCACTGGCATCAGGTGGTGTCATGAGTACAGATGAAGAAAAAGCATTGCTGTGCTAGGGGAATACATCAAGTACATTTCTGTGGTTTAGTTTTACAAAACCTGCTTTGCATCTTTCAATCACTTTTTATAAACATTAATAAAGTATTGAGTGGAACTTTGAAATATGTGCTTTTATTTCCATCCAGGCGTTTCTAATGTTTTTTCTCAAGGCATAGCAAGTGAGGCACAGACACCAAAGACATGGAAGTGTTGTTCAAGCTGTGCTATTTTTTACCTTGAACAGGAATGGTCACAGTGATGCTCTGAAATAAATGCCACTCTGGAGGATCATTTGCTTAAAAGTGAGGAAGAAGCAATTTTTTCTTTTTCTTTTTCAAAACACTGGAGGCCAAAGGGACAATTTAGAACTCCTCTTACACTTGATTTTTTCAGTTCTCAAGAAAGCAACTAGTTCAGACAGTAAAGAAAAAAACTGATGATCCACGTGTTTCAAAGACACACTGTCATTATCGGCATTGCAGGACCACTACATGAATCACTGTTTTGTGCCACTGCTTATACACAGCTGTGCTGTCGCTGTGCAGAATTTTTCTGCGCATCAACATCCAAATCGGGATTAAAAGGGAAACCCAAACAAATTAATCTATTTCCTTCATGATTCACTCACTTGTCACCATCATGCCTGCAGTGCAGGGACAAAGAAGAAGGAGAGCAAAAAATAAAACCAGCAACCCCCAAAAATGAAAAGCTGAGGTTGTTTCACAGCTAGAAAACAATCATAAGGTCTTTCTTGTCTCTGGGGTTTGTAATGTGAATTTTTAAAAATTATGATCTCTGGTTTTGCCCAAACGAAGTTTATATTTCTAATATAAAATGGCCAAACTGCCTGCCCGATATAAAAAGCTATTTTCTTTCTTTTTCCTCTTTCCCCCCCCCCCCCCCCCNCATTTGACAGCACTTGCCTCCGGTGCCTCAACAGTAGCTATGACTGTGTCTTAATGAAAAAAGATATATAAAATATTACCATAACCTCAGAGGCATGAGTAAAGCCCTTATTAGAATTCAGGACCTACAGCTGGAAGGGGGGCTCGGGCCGGCAGATAAAGTTAACTATTGTTAGCTCACAAGTGGCTCAGACTTCCTGGCAACTGCAGTGAATTACTCAGCCCTTTATGCAGGGTTTCAGAAACAGTTCACTGTTTCACAACAAAAAAGGCATTCAGGCTGGGAAAGATGGTCTCCCAGGGCTCTAGAAAGCTAGCTTTAAGACAGTGAATGGACACTGGAGCCTCCTAAGTGAATGACCACTGTGGGAAAGGGTGGTGATGTCAGCCTGAATGCATTTCCAATGGTTTTGTCCCACTTCTCATTGCTTTTGCACTCTCCCTCACTCTTTTTCTCTGCCTCAAGCTGTCCCCTTCCTGTTCTTTTCAGGCCATTATTTTAAAAGTTTAGAGCTCACATGCACACGGAGGGGAGGGCCCACTGTGGCATTGCTGCCATGGCAATGCCTCTCTGCACTTTTGTTTCATATTAAAAAAAAAATTAGGGAGTATGGGGAGTTGGGGGAGCTGAAAAGGAAAAGAAAAAGGGAGAGGTGGAGGGACAGGAGAAGAGGGAGTGTCAGCATCCTGCAGCTCAGAGCTGGGGCTATGAGGCTGGGGTGAGGGGAGAAAACTGGGAGCATGAGGGGAACTGATGAAAGCAGAAGGGATTTGGGGTCCTTTGAAAAACAAATTTGTAATCCTTCACACTGCACATGTTTGAAAGGATCGGCACTTTTGAAGGCCTAGAGAAGAATTGGAATAATGTTCTTAGCTAAGCCCTCGGAAAGAACAGAGACGTGCTTTGGAAAACATACCCAATTACATAAGTTTATCAAAAGCTTTCAAAGGCTCCTCTGTCTACGACCAAAAGGGGGGAAAAATAGTGGAGAAGTGAAAGAGAGAGAAGGCTCCTAAGTGCATTTACCCATGGTAGCGGGTGAACAGCAGCTAAGCTGACATACTTCAAACTGGTGTGGCCCACCATCCCAGACCTCCCTGTTGTCAGAAACATGCAGGATTCCAGCAACAAGCCCTGGAAAGCGTCTTTGCAAAAACCAGATGGACTTGCAAGTAACAAGGGAATACGGAGCAAGGCACTTGATATGCACTCACTCCTTGTAAATAAAACCATGAGTCCCCTGGCCAGCAAGCCCACCTGGTTTGCTTCCTGCTTTCCATGAAACACTTGCTATTCATACGGATAAATGTATGCAGGCTCGGCTAAGCCTGTCCTGAGGCAAAATTATAGGATAACAGCATTGCGCAGAAATCGAGCATTACAGCTTAGCCCACACTAAGTTCCCAGTGTGCCGGGGTTTTTTGTTTTTAATGTGTCTAAGAATGCAGATGTACGTGCTGCACACACAAGTGTGTCTTAGCAGCAATCCCCTCGTAGCAACTTTCCTGCCCTCCGCCTGAGCTGCAACCCTGCTTCACTGAGGCTATTTTGCTGATGGAAAATTAGCACAAATTCCAAATCCTGCTCCAATAACAGCAGCAGAGACCAAGACAGTTTTATTTCTCATAAAACAGGTGAGCTGGCTTTACCTAAACTGTCTTTTTATAGGTCCTTTCTGTTACCCACCCCCAGCCAGGCAACATTCTTGTGTAGCCAGAGGTAAAAGCACAGCACACAGAATGTGCTGTAGTTTTGCCATAAGGTAAATTCCCTAAGATCAGCCCCATACCCCCTGTGAGGTTCACTTCAGTAAGTTTTCAACTGGTAAAACTTAAGAACCTTGTCTACCCTGTGTTTTTGTTGTGGAATAATTCTTGTGTATGGTAAAAGACACAGCTTTTTATGCTTAAAAGGAAAAGTCTGTGGCTACCTCATACTAAACACAGGCTCTCTTTCTCAAGACAGGATTTATCAGGGAGGTACTTTCACCACATTAGCTGTCATCTAGATAAAACCAAATCAAACTTTTATGCCATAACTTAAGAGGGCAAAAACAACCACTACCTTTTTCAAAGCTATCAACACACACAGAACCACCCGCAGTAAGCCTCAAAATATGAAACTCCCTTAGTGACCAGATGAGGAGATATATGCTCCTGAGCTCCTGAAGTGCTTCTGAAAGTTCCTGTCACAAAGATGATGCACTAAGCATATTTCTAACCAGTCATGAGATAAAGCGAGGGACATTTATTTCCCTGAGGCAGGTTTTCCTCCTCCTTCTTTTCCTTAAAAAGACTCCAACACCATATCTTGTTCTGCTTCACTTTAGCAGGGGACCTCAGGTCTCAGATCTTGTCCATGTAGTAAAGCCCAAAGACCAAGGAAAGCTTATGAGGCTCTGATTTCATGAGTGGTTTAGGCCAGTTTGAGGTTAAACTGCTATCAGAGGGGCTCTCAGCCCTGAACACGTTGTGCCTTTGCTCATAGGGGGTAAGCTTATGTCTCCTGATGGCAAGACAGTCTCAGATGAGCCTCCACCGACTGTGAAATCCTCCCTTGGCCATCTTTTGCTTCCTGGGCTGGTGCAGGCTGGTGTGAATAACATTGATACAAACATTCTAGTTCAATATAGACAATTTCACTGGCTTCGATAAACTTACACAACGCCAACGAGAAAGTTCCTTCACACAGATTTCAGCCAAAATAAAAACCAGCAGGACTTATAATTGATATAGGTGTTTCAGTATCATCAATCAAGCGGACATGCCCACTGAGAACATGTGTGGTCTCTGTGTCTCCACAACTGCAGGGACTGAGGTGATAATTCTTTGACCCTGTGCCATTTACCTAAATTGTTAATCCACTGAAGATAAATAGGTGTTAAGAAAAGCACCACTGGAATTTTAAACTTCCTGCCTGGGGTGTTTTCTCTCCTCAGCTTCCCTCCACTTGGGTCTTCTGACTTCACCACTTCATTACTGCTCTTCTGGTCTACATTAGGCTTCAGTGACCAATTTTTAAAAGATTTGTCAATGCAAAGAGTTGAAAAATTAAATTACTTTTCAGCCCCTTTTTTTATATATACTAAAAGAAAAGAAAAAAACCACAAAAATACAAAAAAACCAAACAAGCAACAAAAAAAAAAAAAAACAACCACAAAACAAAAAAACCTAAAGAGCACGGCTATTTTCTTGGTCACCTCTAATTTCCTACTCTGGCTTTAATGGGCCAGGTGCTTCCAAGCCCTCTGGAGCCCCAGGCTCTCCTCTCCCACCCAGCCCAGGCTGGGGTGAACCAGACCCTCACAGGAAGAGATGCTCTTTCTCAGGTAGAAACAGCTCTGAGGTGAAGCAGAACTATACTATTATGTGAAGTTTCAAATTTTATTTTATTGTTTTTAGTGTTGATTTGAGATGAAAAAATGTGGAACTGTTTCAAAAGCCTGCAGGACAGAAAGTCCTGTCTTCTGTCAGCTCTGCTTGAAGGTTGTCTATAGGGCAGACTGTCTTGTCTGACACCAGACTTTTAGTAAGCAGCCATCATCACCGTTTTCTTTTGCTTATCACAAGAAAGTTCATGCCATTATGGAGTTCCAGCCATTTAAGATATTGGTCTAAGAAAGAACAAATGTATCAGCTAAATTTTAAACAGCTCAGTGAAATAGCCCCCAAAGTTTGAGTTGGATAAAAGTCATAGGAAATAAACAGTTATGAAGGCAGGAGGCCAAAACAAGATTGAAAAGGCTTTTGAACTCTATCCAGACAAGATCAGGGGAAATTGAAATGATTTTCTAAGAGCTGGATCCTGGCAGGTATATTTTAAAGCAGTGTCTCCTGAAACCTTCCATTCTATGCTTCAATCTCTCACAGCTTTCCTGTGAATATGGTTAACGAGGTTTTGGAAAGAAAATCTTTAGGATTATAATCTACCTTCTTTTGTTATGTAACATTCCTATCACCTTGTATCTAAGTTCTTCACAGACACTGTTAAATTTATTCTGTCTCCCTGCCTTCCTTTACCCTCTGGGATCTGAGGAAGTAGGGCTTCCTAGTTTTCCATCAGGAGCTGTGAAAATCTCCTTCTGGCAAAGATTAAGTCTCTCTCTTCTGTCTGCAGCCACCTTCACTTACAGAAGTTTCTTTCTCCTCTCTCCTCCCTGGTTTTGGCTGTGGTGGAAAAGTTTGACTTCCCCTCTAAGCCTTTTCTCTGTCCCCTTCCCATTCTTTTTCCTCTACACAACACTGTAGCTGATATTTCTTTTCACCTCTATCCTTCTTGCTATTTCTTACCTCCGCAATTCCTCTCTGTCAGCCTTGCCCTCTAATTTTACTTCTGGATTCTCTTGGTTCTTTTCATCTTGGTGTTTCATCTGAGATTTCAGCCTCAGTATCCATGACCTTTCTTGGTTTGCATCTTCATGTGTTTTTCCCTCATGTTTCTACTACTGTTTGTAGCTCTTTCATAACTTCTCTTGCCCATGGGAAGGACCATCCACTTCACTTTCTCTTAGCCAAATACAGGTCTCAGCCAAACACTGATGCTTCCCCTGCCCATCTACCTGCTGCAGATGCTTCACTTCATGACAAAAACTTTTATATTACCTTTCTGTAGCTTACTCCTCAGCAACTTAGTCTCTTCTGTCTTAGCTTAGGAAAAACAAAAAAGAAAAAAAAAATCTTAACTCTGTTTCCCTGACCCCCGCTATCTCATTAACCTCCTTTTCCCCTTCAGCTTTATTAAATATGTTTCTTGCAGTCAACATCAGAAGTCCTCACCTTCATTTCTACCCTAAACTATTTCCAATGCCTCCTGTAGCAGTCCACAAAAAATAAAAACAACCCTAGCGATCTCATAATTGTCAAATATTTCACCTTTCTGGCTCTCTCAGGTGACTTCAACATACCTAAAATCCTATTCCCCCTTGGCTTTCATATCTCTCGTCTCCTCAATCTTCCTCTTTTTTCTCTAGAGACTTCTCGCTTTTTTATAAACTTCAAATCTGATATTATTCCTCAGATCACCTTCTTTACTGCTTCTTTCAAGTATACTCGGGTAATCCCAGCCACATCAATTTTTCCGGTATTTTATGTTGTTTCTCAAAACAATCTGAGATGCAGATTTTTACTATTATCATTATTGGTGCTGCTGTGTTGGTGCTTTAATGTAAATTAAACTCTTTTGGTAATCCACATTCAGATTGATTTTCTGTGGTAATGCAAGAATGGTATAATTGAACTAAACGAGAAGTAATATTTCTCTTGACTTCTCTTGTTCTCATCTCATTCTTCTTCTAATCATTGTCCACACAGACAATACTCTGGTTGCACAGAACTCCTTCATTAAGTATAAAATCTAGTTTATGGCTCTTTGCTTTCCATGTGTCTGTTTTTCTACCTTGTATATATCTTGCTCTCTGAAAATACCTCATTCCTTGTACAAATATCTCACAACCAGGTTAAGGTCTTGCTCCTCTTTGATCTTTCCATGGCACTAGGAGTACTCCTGAAATGCTTGGCAGTTAATAGGTGATCATTGATTTAAGTGGGAAGTGAGAAACCTGAATATTTTATCGGATCTGGGCCATGGTCCCCCCTTAGGGAGATTTTTTCCACATAAACTCAGAGCATCTGCGTAGAATGCAAAGGTGTCTGGCTCTGCTTGAGGGATCTACAATACGAGCACTGACACAATGTCTAGTTCCATATTATATGAATAGACAAGGAGAAGTCAAGTCAATTCTGCTCTCTCAAGAGTTTCACTTCATCTTTGGAGTAGAGCAAACACCAGACTTCCTCACTTGCCCCAGGGTGACAGAGAGTGATGCAGTCCCTCTGCAAAATGCTGGAAAACCCTTAAGAAGTCTGCACTGTTACTTCACGGAGAAAGTCTCCCATGGCTCCTACTTTCAAGCCAACTCATGTGCCGGGCAGGGTGTGCAGATCAGAGCAGCCAAACCCTATTTCTCAGTCATGCTGGAGCTGGGTGATAAAATTTTACATTGTACCTGTTAGAAACACTAAATTCATCTGAAAATACGGCATCTCCAGCAGTAAAAAGTACTATTTGTGTGCTGGGTGAGAGGCTGGATGATGATGAGATTTCACACTGAAGTTTGCTGGAGAGTGCCCTGACCACCAGGCTGTAGCCTAGCTTTGACTAGTGGGTATGAGAGCACTGCCCCTCTTTGCTCAAAATCAAATTTTGACACTGTGCAAAAAGTCAGTTAAGATACTTAAAACTTAAAGCCTTGCTCACAAGTAAAGTGCCATGAAAATAACAGGAAAGAATAATCTTGACTTGGTAGCCCATGGAAACTGTGGGGATTAAGAGAAAGGTAATTTTTGTTTACTGTTTAATGGTCTCAGGGAAAAAGCCCAAGCGAACTATTGTAAGTTTCAGTCCTTCATGAGGACATGAAGACCTAAAGGCATGGCACCAGCAGGTACTTTTGGTTGGAAGAGTCAGGTTTGAAGGGCATTTCTATCTGGGAAAGCTTGTGCACAGAAGGCAATTTACAACACCCAGGGGACCCAATGCTCACTTCCCTTGAGAGTGCTCACCCCAAGCTAAGAGGAAATTTAGGGAAGGCATCTTACTCTGATGCTGAAACAAGTTATCAAGCACGTGGTATATTCTCTACCAAGGCCTGCGCTGCACAATGGAGTGCAGTGCAGGGACACCCAGGACAGTAGCTAGACTAGACTGACCAAACAGTATTGCAAAAAAAAAAAAAAAAAAGAAAATTACAGTAGACACCTCTGAAGATAGAAATTGCATGGACAAAACTTCAAGAAGAATCAGTCAATACAAGACAAGCAACAATTTTTCAGCTGCCCTGGCTGTTTCTCTGGTTTTGTTTTTACTTTACAGCTGGAGACATTTTTCATAAAAGCCCTTCTCATATCATCCACCAGATTTCCAGCATCCTATACATATGGTTAGTTCTGGTAGGATGTCAGTAGGATTCTAGGGATAATATTTTCACATAACAACAAAAAGAGTGATCCAATGTGTTAATATAGTATTTGTGACACTATTTGTTTTGAGATTGCCACTACATTTCACCATGTCCAGATTTATATTTTTAATGTTTTCTCTTTGTCATGGTTTGGGAATGGTATTCCTCATTTTATTGCGACCACTAAAAAGGAAAACCACAAGTCACTCCCCTCCCCCACTTCAGAGGGAGAATAAAAGGCAGAGAACCTGGACTGAGATAAGAACAATTTAGTGGAAACAGCAATGAGATAAGAAAACAAACAGTAATAGCAACATACTAGTAACAAAAATGCACAAAGAGAGGGCAGGTATTACACATTTACATACAAAATGTTCACCAAGCCTGGGATGATGGAAAAAATAGTGCACAGACCCTTTGCCTGCCATGCTCTCCCATGACCATACGGGAATGATCTTCCTGGAAGCAAAAGAATCCCTTTCCCCTCATCTCCTGGCAATGACATGAGATGGTATGGAATAACTTTAGGGTCTTGGCCACACCCACACAGCTCCAGGCTCCATCCCCTCATGGCTCCTACAAAAAATTAACCTGTCCTTGGCCGAAACCAGACACTCTTTCTTTTAATCTTTTATATCTGTTTTTTTGTCAGTTTTATCAGTGCCTTATTGTACAATATAAACATTGTGTATTTAAATTGGTAATAAGATTCAACATTATTTAGTTGTTATATTTCTTTGTGGTACTTTTTTTTCATGAAAGTAATAAAAAGTTTAAAGAAAATCAGGTAAACCCTTACTCCATGTTTCACTGCTGAGAGTGGATTTTTGCAGTGGTAAATGTATTAGAAGCATCTAGAGAAAGCACTTGGACTCATTCCCTATGTATTGGAGTTTCTGTAATTCTATGTCATGTGGTAAAACTTTGCTGATGACCTGGAATCACCAAGAACTGAGGTTTCAAATGTGTGTGCTTTTAGTTACACATTTCAGGACTTAGGTGACTATCTCAACTAGTTTGGTCTCTGAAGCATCAGAACTGTAAATTAAGCCAGTAAGACCTTTCGATGGTCATCACCTCTGAAATCCTTGCATCGTTTGCACTCCAAGTGTCATGTTACACTCTAATTAAAAACAAAGCTTAGAAACAAAACTTACTCCTGTGACAGAACCGTATTTATCCTCAGGGAATCTTCCCAGAGAAAGATTCAGAGGTCATAAAACATGGTTCCACAAGGGACAGATGAAATCCGAAATTGCCTTTACATATGCAGAGAAGAAACCACTTTATGACATTCTTATATTTTAAAAAATTGAGATCTTTTTCTTCATCTCAGAAAGTGTGGTCACCCATTTCTTTCTTTCCTTTTCCACTCCTGCAGAAATCAGCAAAATGAAGCAGGAGAAGCAGAGACTGGAAAGAATCTGTCCTGAGCGGGGGACAGAAGGGTGGGAGGTAAGACCAGGCAGGTATGCCTTGTTTACTCTCTGGCATACTCATCAGCTACAAATTCAAGAAGACACACAGAAATGAAAAATATTAGGGAAAATACTATCAATAGATTACCTCTACCAATTTAGAAAGTAAATTTTGGACTGTTTTCAATGAGCAGGACCATGAAGCACCAAATATATGGGACCTTCTTGGATGCTACAGAGAAGACTAAGCATCCACATTCTACACAGCAATGCACACTACCAACCACATCTGACTGACAAACCCTGTCCATGGAGTGAGAAAATCATGTCACTTAAATGCTCTTAGCAACCTTTTCAAACAGGTCAGTATAAATAATTGTGGCAAGGAATAGATAGATAGGCAGACAGATGAATGCCTCATGCCTATAGAATTAACTACAAATTTGGATAAAGAAGCATCGCTTGTACAGGTGGTTTCATACTCTCCAAGCCAGCCAGTCAGATGGAAAAAACTTTTCTTTACTGTTTACTAAAAATCCCCCCCAAACCAATTAAACAAACAAAGAGAAAACCCCCACTTTTTATTTATTCCTTCAGGATCACATAAAACCAGTTTCTGATTAGAAGCAAGCCAAATGCAGTTAAGCAATATGAATAAAAAAATGTACCTCTCTTTATGTTGACATAATTAACATTGCCTATTAACTAGGACAGCAATATATTCAGGAAAAAATGAGGCAGAATCTCTTATACAACAAATAATAACTTGTGAAAATGAGCCACAGGTGAGATAGGAGAAAACAAAATCCAAGCAGTGAATATAATATTTAACACTCAAATTTACATCTTACAGGGTTGGAAAAACCATTACAGTTATTAGTGTGAAAAGCCCAAGGAAGACAATGACAGCAAGATGACACGTGACCCTCATGAGTCCCATACTGAGGTTTGAATTTGAATGCTTCAGAGCTCACACTTGACACCCAAGGAATCTATGCACTGGGAATGGAGTTTTATATGATGAAAGGCAAGTAGACCAGTGATGGTTTATGAAGAAATGCAGAGAGCAGATAGGCATTTCGTGGAGATCTGATAAAAGCCTCCATTTTAAATCCTTCAAATTCAATGGAGCAGAGAAAGTCCCTTGGCTGGTGTCAGCAAAGAACTGGTGGTGCTGAGGAAGTCAAATAGCCATTCATCACTGTGGCGTGGGAGAAGTTGTTTGAAGGGTGAGAAAAGCCCTCCCAAGCACCCTGAACCCGGGCAGTAATTACATCAGGCGTTTGACCCACTGAAACCACTGTTAACCTCTAACAGAGGCACAGTTGTACAGCCAAACATTCACAGTCTTAGTCATGTTTAAACAGCTTCCAGTAAAGATGACACAGGTCTATTAGAGGAATTTGTACATTCCCTTGGGAATTGACTGGATTCTTTCAAGTCTTTATCCTCAGCCTTGGCTGCCAAATTCATCTTTACAGTTCTTATCCCTTATTTTCCCCAAGAACCTAAAAAATGGAATATTCTCCTGAGAGATATGATTTTTCCTACTAAAGGAAATAGGGCTTAGTGAAGGTCAACTGCCTTATGCTACAAATTTTCTAAATTATTGATTTGAATATGTATATTTAAAAACTTGGCCATGAACCTTAGTTTGGGGTAGAAAGGAAACACTCTTCTCCAATGTTTTCTTTAGGAAAAATAGTAAATGTCATATAAAATTCATCACTAATCCCAAAGAACTGATGCATCACCTTCTCTTTCCTTCAGTATTTTTTGGTGTAACTCCTTGTATATAATCCAGGGATGCTGGGAGAATAAAATTGTCCTTCCTCACACAGGAACCAATCCTGTCAGGCCAGGCATCCTCTCTGTCTCCAAGGCTGACTGATGCCACTGAAATCAATAAAGTTGTCATCATTTGCAGCAATGGCAGGCAGTGTCAGGTCCTTTCCTTCCTTGGAAGTCTGCAGCTCTGGCTCAAAACCATAAATAAAATGGCTTATCCTACGGGCAGTGAAGTAGTGCTGCTGCTGGACCAGTGAACAGTGGGACCAGCTGGAACCCAGACCGTCTGGAAAGAGATAATGCAGGGACTGCTCCCACCCTGTCCTCTCCCCCTCTCACACACACAGACTGGAAAAAGGTGACAAAAACATTGCTGCCCATCTGTTGATTAGACCATTTTAATTCCTAAGAGCTGGAACCAATAAAATGAGCTATTTAAAATCAAAAAGGTTCCATAAGAGTTTTACAGGAATTTTTAAATGACTGCTCTATCATCACTGAATAATTTCACTGTATTTAGCTGAAATCAGAGGAATTACTGCAGCACAAAATTGAAGTAATCTGGTGGTGAATCAAGTTTTTCAGGAGTAAAGCTCAAAACCAGGGGTGTAGGACATACTACATATCTGACTTAACCAGAGTAGACCAGAGACAGAAGTAAACACCGTCCTTGTAATTTTCTAGGTGAAGGCACAGTGATAACTGTGGTAGCAATTTGTCCTTCTCCATTTCATACTCCGGTATTTTATAGCAAAATGAAGCTAATTAAATTACTCACTAACTATGTTCCTAGTGTTTTTTTAAACTAAGTTCTGTTCAAAACCTTCACCTGACATCAGAGACCTTTTAAGGTGTTTCAAACAAAATTTTAAGTAGGCAGACTGATTTTGCTCCTTTCCCTTCACAGGTTTCAGCACTCTCTTACTTTGACAGCATCTTTTAATTTTCTTGTAGAATTCAAGCAAACGCCGCTCACAAAAACATACTGTAAATTAGCACCCCTTATGTATATTTTCATGAAACCAAGCTTACTCTATAGCATCTGTTTGGTCCTATATGTTTTGGCTAGTCTTTATTGGTCGCCTGAATTGTGCCCTGAGTATGTGCAAGTAGGCAGAGTCACATTTTTCCTGCAATACTGCACTGCGTTCGGAATAATCTTGTGTCCAGTTCCCCAAAGACATCTTTATGATGTTTTAATCAAATCCTGACCCTGCATCCATGAGGTGTTGATGAGGAGTTCTGTTATGCAATAGAAGAAAAGTTATGACTGTGGCACTGTGGGATCAACAGCACCAGTACATCAGCTGTACTTTGGCAGCCAAATGCAGGTTCTAGGGAAAAATTATGGAAAGGCTATCACATAAGAACTCCACTTTTAAAATGACTAGCCCCTTTAAAATGACCAGCCCATGCAGCCATGGTGAGTGAGCTTCTCTCAAATGTTCTCCTGAGAGTGGGGGTTTAACCCAACCATTGCCAACCCAACCTTTTCCTCCAGCAGGGTCAGAGCTGACCAAGCTTTAAACCAGACACCTTGTACACCCCTAAAGGGTGAAGCCGATGTAGCACGGATCTGTGTGAGCTGCTTCAGCCTAAGGTGCAATCCATGCCTGGCTGCATTCCGCTGCAGCTGCACTGAGCCACACTAAAGTCTGACATTGTAAAGCTAGTTTGTCTGTGCTACCTACAGTAGTAAGGTTAACGACTATTACTCAGTATGGCATGCTCTCTTAGGGACGTGATTTAGGGGTGGACTTGACACTGTTGGGGTTTTGTTTGGACTCAATGTTCTTAAGGCTCTTTTCCAATATAAATAACTCTATCTTACGATTCTGTATCACACAGAAGTCACTGAAGCATAAACCAGTCTTCACATTTCTCTGCATGCGTCTTATCACCACCATCAAAAAGCCTATTGCTCACTGTGTCTTGTGGTGCTGAAGCATCCTCAGCAACTTATCTGCCCTGGAAGATGTGGGATTTGGATGCAATGGCAAGCAGACCCCAGCTAGAGACTCATGAAAGATATGAGTCCAGCAACAAGATCTTCAGAACGAGGAAAGAAAGTCCTGATATCATGCGTTGGGATTTTACAAAAGGCCGTGAGCAATTTATGAATGCTAAATTTCATTGTGTCCTATGAGAAAAGCACCAGGAGGGAAAGAACTTGGTAAAATGTCAAGCATGAGTAGAGACCTGATAAGACTCCTTCTATAAAATTAATTTGGAATAACTTTGGGTTTCATTTCAGTGCAGAGAGGAGATTAGGGTCAGGGTCTTTTTTTTCTCTTCTTCTAAATTGATGCTGTGATTCCTTCTTACATTTCTATAATAAACTTCTATGAATTGCAATCAAATAATCACCTGCAGGATTCAATTTTATTGCCTAAGTCAAATGCATCATCTTTACTTCAATTTAGGAAAGCATTACAGCCACGTGTAATAGTTCAGACCTTCTAAAAGAAAAAAAAATGCAGCCATTTAATTTAACAGTGAGGCTTTTCTCCATCAAAAGGCTAGATAAATCGCTATAATCCAGGTTATTCTTAATTACAGTATATGGCACAAAAAGTTCTATAAATATATGTACTGAAGTTTGGAATTTGTTATCTCCCACTGGCTATATGTACCTCAACAAAAGAATCTAGTACTAACTCTGGAAGAGGAGCTGCAACATTATCACACTTCAGGCATAATCCCTCCCCATCACCTTAGGACACTTATCCAGGAAGCGAGCTCCAGTTTGAGATTCTTTATACCTAAAAGGGTTCAACCTCACAGCTCCCACTTCTGGAAAGACACTTAGGCATTTTATTTAATATTAAGCTTATGGGCAGGCCTGTGTTGTGGAGGCCACCAGAATGTCACTTAGGCATGAAGTGCCTTTTGAGATGAAGCTGCACTCATGAACTCCACCATTGACACTGACATAGCCATCATATGTGTCCTCCTTGTGAACTGAGTAGAGAAAATAGAGAGAAAAATGAATAGAAAGAAAGAATGAGGATCCCTGCTGGAAAGCTTTCCCCCTTGATATGTGTGATATCAAGACAGTTTTCAAGGAAAAAACACAAACTAATGTTCTGTATTGCCATGTAAGATAAAAAGAGTTGAAGAGTTGAGTCAGTGTGCAGCTCCCTTGTTTCTGGCTCTCAGGCTCGAATCAAGTTCACAATGGCCAAAGTTTGTGCCCTTGTGAGGTGCTCTAAGTAAAGGTCCTGACTACCCCTAGGTCTAGCTGGGAAGGCCTAAAGCACACCTTTTGTGTGTCAGAAAAGCATACTATAACATCTGGGCCATTCACTTAACAGTTGGACTTGATGATCCTTGTGGGTCCCCTCCAACTCAGAACTTTCTGTGATCCTAATGGTTCTGTGATCCATGCATTGATCAAGTGGCTCCTCCACTCTGGTGCACAGAAATAGTTGTTCCCTGAGAGTGTCACCAAAGACTCCAGATGTGTTTGGCAGCACGCAGGCCAAATGCCTGACTCCTTTCATCCCTGTTCCCTTTGACTTTGGGTGGTACAGACTCTTTGTCTTGTTTAAGCCCTCAAATACAGTGCAGCGTGTTTGGACCATAGTCATTCACTCAGTGCACACACCTTAGATGATAATAGCCTATTGCGCTGGGAATGGAAGGAGTCTGATACAACTCCCTTTTCCCTTTGCAGGAGAAGGATCTTAATACTTCTGTATACTGAAATCTGAAATGTTCACAGAACCCTGGGGACAAAGCATCAGATGTCATCATGAGGAACGCAGGTGAGCATAGGCTGCCATCCTTCATGAAGTACCCTGGCTTTACTAAATCTGCCAGTAATGCCTCCAGCAACACTGTAGAAATTCCCTCTGCAGAGAGAAAGCCCATGTTTTATTGGCCACAAATATCCATCCTGAGCTGGTAACTTTCAAGATTTGTCCATGTTCCCAGGACTGGAAAGGGAGACTTAACTTGCTTATATATCATTCATTTCAAACCTTCAGGAGGCTGTTCTTTTTATACTGCTTCTGTTCAGAATTAATTTGGTGCTTTCAAAGTTGGGCATTAATTGTTTCTTAATAAGATATCATCATAAAACATGCAATTTAGTGCTTCGTTTCTTCCAATTTCCATATAGGAATCCAACTCTGCTAAATTTGAGCTTTAATCCCCCTGGCCCTTCATGTAACTGGTGCTATAGACTATGAAGGGTTACCGACCCATAGCAAATAAATTAATAAGCTTGTGTAATTATATTTAGGTCATTTTATTTCAAACCGTGAAATCAAAAGCTCTGTTCACATTAGTTCAGGAATTGCTCTAACTAGCCATTGGGGCTCCCTTGATATACCATCTGCAAATGCAGCAAACTGGCACATGCTGGACAGAAAGAATCCATGCTCATAGATTGCATGCATGTTTTTTTGTTCCATTACCTTTGCTGAGCAACAGCTTTGAATCCTCTTTCTACCCATACCCTGTCTGAAAAGAGATCATGCCTTACAGCATGATCGTTGTCTTTTGCAGTCAACAATTGCTGAAAAGTCTCACATCACTACCAGGTAGGTGAGATTATTTGGCCTTCAGCTGCCTTGGGGTGCAGTGCAGAATGTATTGGCACAGCCACCAAAGAGGACTATTAGAATGCCTAGAAAGCAGGGCTGTGCTTCTCATGGGGAAATGTGTCATAACACTGTTGCTTATCATACTTCTCTTGGCTTCCTATGCATCCTCTGCTAGAAGGACGTTCTTTATGACAGCTGGAGTGATTGGAGGTTCTTACTTGGCTCTTCTTAGCTCCATTTAATCTCATAATCACCTTAAATTGGAGGCCTGGGATTGCATTGTTGCTGCTTGCACTGCTGCTGTCCCCAGGAATCCAACTGAGCTTGAAACATAGCTCTAACTTCTATACGTTGTGATGTGGTCACACAGGATAAGGCTGGTAAGGTTATCTTCTCAGTCACTTTGATCACCACTATAGCTACCTTGGCATCTGTCATGGAGAGATGTCCATCACAAACAGCACGGAGTCATGAAGAGGGTTCTTTCTGCTCCTGCTGTATGCTTAAAGGGCCAAAACAAGACCACCATTCCATGTATTTCCCCACTGCAGAGACTCACAGAATACTATTTCTGTATCCTAACTACCAACAAGATGGACACCCTGTCAACTGGCTGACCACTGGGCATCTCTTGAAAAAAAACTGCACACAGCTGGCTTGTGAGGTAGGCCAGCTGTCATCCACAGCTGGATGTGAACTGCCCATACACACCATTGTGAGGAAGAGGAGGAGCATGAGAGGATCTTGACTGAGATAACAGAATTGGAATTTGCTCCAGAATGGGACATCAGTTCACTGCATTACTTACAATATATTACTAAAGTATTGGTAGAGACAAGCATCTACAGATGCACGGAATTCACAAAGTTAGCAGGGCTACATGTGAATATGTATAACATAGCAACTTTTAGACACTGAGTTAGTTCATTAGTGGCTATAAAAGTGAGACCTTATCCAGCTTCCGCATTATGAGTCTCAAAAATGGTGGCTTCTGGATGGTAAGAGGATGCACCAAAGGAAAGATCATGCTGTATGTGTCCTGTGCTTATACACTTTTTCCTAAGCATCTGCTGGTAGCCCTGTCAGCCTAATATACTGAGCTAGATGGCCCTCTAGTCTAGGAGGAGAGTTCTCATGTCCTTCAAAGGAGGATCTATGGGAAGACAGGTTGCAGTAGCAGAAAAACAATGTCTTTCCCAGCTGCTTTACAGCAGAAATACCTCAATTCTGCCCTCCATTTGTTGAAGTTCCCACCTGCTGCAGTACAACTTGTAGCTGATTTGCTGAGAGTAGACCTTCTGGAATTCACATTTCCATATGCTTAACATAACCTGAGAAAGTTTATCTATCTGGAATTTTGTGTGCAGTTATTTCATACAAGGGTGATTTTTAGCAGATGTAGCCATTTTATACTTATAAAGTTAGCAATGATTTTGGCACAGGAATCTTTGTGTGCAAGAAAGCCACTGAAAGAAAATATGAATCAAAAATGAAAGTAAATCTAAGCAGAAATGAAAGCAGCTGCCAGCTTCCAGCACAGCATTCCAAAAGTTTAATTGTGTAGTCATCACCCTTTTAAACTTAAACTGTAAAGAGTTTGGCAAGAGAAAAAACAGAAACAACAACAAAAAAACCCCACAACACTTTATGTCACATTAAAGGACATGCAAAAAGACGATTTGCAATTTAAGTGATGACTTCCTTTGAACATCCGTTCCATTTGCGTCCAGCCCTTCCAAGTACTGCACATGGGGGATGCCAGGTCCATTGCAGACAGGGTGGGCCAGCCAACAGGGGGCAGCCAGAGGACAGGAATGAGCATCGGAAACCGACACCCCTTAATTAGAGAGCCCAGAAAAGCAACAGTCAATCACTCTACCAGGAGCCTGCTAGCTGCTCTCTAGACTGATTCATTAGACAGACACCTCCCTCCCTGGCTCATCAGTTCGTTATGACACAGGAAGATGTCAGCCTTTCATGGGACAAAAGGACATTCTTAGGAATGCAAAGGACTGAAATATCATCTCATACCCTGGCACACTTCCAGGACACCAAGGATGTGCAGTCTCCTTAATCACAAGTCCTTTTTTGGTCCTGCTGCATTTTAAGAGACTAGTCTGACTCAAAGACGATATCAAGTTCACCGAAAGTAGCCTGGAAGATTTGCATTTGAAAGCCATCCAGCCCAAGCTTTACCAAACTAGCCTTTCTGAAATAAAAAACAGAAATATGGGTCTTGATTGACAGTGCTTTTTTTTTGATTCTCAGCTTTGCCCTTGGGAAAGCACACTGCCTTCTTCCACCATTATAATATTTTTGGAAGGTACATTCCTTTTGTTTGGGTGAGGTCATTAAGCAGACCACCAAAAGGACAGACACAGCCTGTTTTGGAAGGCTGTGTTTTCACTCTGTGGATGTAGACATCCAAGTGCACCTCAGCTTCAGAGGGCTGTTTCTACACTGAAAGCCAGTGTTCATGGAAGATCAAATTAAACTGGGCAGCTTGGCATTGCGACTGGGTGGGTCGCTGGGTCTCAGGGGAGATTATTGCTATGGCATAATGTTGTCAGAGCATAAAATTAGAGGCCTGACAAGTAAGGTATTCTCACAAGATCCTATGCTTGTGGTGGACTCTGGAGCCAAACATAACCAGCTCTGACTTTCATCTCACACGTGGGACAGTTATAAATAAATGAGAGATAACCATCCTCCCCATGAAACAAGAGAAGTGAGGAAAGGAATGTTACCCAATGAAATCACTACAGCTAATCTTTTCAAAACACAGCTACTGAACTCACACTATTGTCATTTCTTCTTGGCTGCCTCAACTTTCTACAGCCCTTTTTCAATGATTTCCTACTCTTGAGTTTTAAACTCGTCTTCTACCTCTATTTATGAGGTACAGTGAAGATTTTCTCCCATCCACAGGACCTCCCTTCCTCAATTGTTGCATCCACCCCCACTGTTCCTTTCAAGGCACTTTATCTATTCATGTATTCTTGTCTACTTCTCTTTTATCAGCTCAAAATTTCATGTGATTTTATATTCTTAATTAAAAAGATCTTTCCACTTCTTTTTTCTCAGACTCAGCGTCAAAACCTCACTCCTACCCCATAACACTCTCCACTGCTGCACATTTCTTGTCATCTTCTAACTCCGATATTTGCAAGCAGACATGATGAAGGGTGGGAGACACAGGCACATCCAGAAACACATTAACTGGAAACGAACATTTTAAGATACTTGCATTTCAACATGGATGTCACTTCAGTTCTGTTCCCATCATTAATTCTAAAGGAGTCTTTCATCTCTACGCTATTGTGTTTTCAATCTCTGTAAAGGAAGCTTCTCAAAATTCTTAAGCAATTCAGAGCGCATATCCTTGTCAAAAAGCAATCATGTCTTTAAAAAAAAAAAGAAAAATCTGGTGGATAAATTATATTTGCAGGGTGGTTTCCTACATTCATTGTTCAAATTGCTACATACTAGCTGGGCCATGAAGAGATGTCAGCTTCTCAGAAACTTCATATAAGCAAGTCCCATCGCCTGTCTAAAAACTGTTCAATCAGTTAGCAAAAACCTTTGTTCCACTTCCTTTCTTTGTGTAAGGGACAGAGCTGGCCCTCTCCTATGCTCCCTCAAACACCTTGGATTTGTGAATGGCTACAAAGAGGCATGCTCGCTTGATTCTAGAGGCGTTTGTGGGCATTATTAAGCAAGTAAGAACAAGATACTCAAGGTCTGCCAACACACGTGAAAGACTGAGATGGCTCTAGCTTCAGAAAAGCAAAATAAATGTTTTTTTACATTTTATTGCTCCAAGTCAGCCCTATTTTATTGTCCATCAAAGCCAAAGGCTGCCTATCCAACTCAACGGGCACTGCACTGAGACACAGATACCATATTTCAGAAATTCTCCTGAGAAAGAGCAGCAGCATTAGCAAAGCAGCACATGAATTAAAGCAGGCTTGATCCTCTTTAGTGTACGCTCTGAGCCTGGGGCCCACTAAGAACCTTCTGATCACATAATCTGCCTATCTGGAGGATCTGAACATATACGAGATAATCCTGGTAATCAAGGGTGTAGATAATAGCATTATTATTTTATTCCCATAAATATTTGAAAATAAATGTTTTCTTCTCCAGTGCAATCTGATAGGTAAAATTCATACACTCTTTGAAATAGAAAACAGACCTGCCAGAAAACTGTGGAAACGTAACAGGAATAAAAGCGAGGATAAAACATCTCAGAAGACAAAACACACTAAGTGAAAACATTTTTGCATACAGGTTTTCCAAACTTTGGGTGTAATCAGAAATTACTGGTAAACAACATACAGCTGATACTGTTTTATGAGCAGCATCAGAAAGCAAAACCATATTTAGATAATGTAGCTGTATACCCAGAACCCTTGGACCCTGACAGGCCGGGGCAGACGGCAAAAGGAGAGTGAGGTGTGGCTGAGACAGAAGTTGACAACTTCCTCTATCCAAGGGATGGGGAGCTGTGAATATTGGGCCAGTGGGGGACAGGAGAGAAAGCCTGTAGCCAGAGAAGGGCAGTCCAGGTCTGGCATGCTGATGAGTGATCACAGCAGTTGCAGTCCTATTCTGGTGCCCACCCAGAAATGCAGTATCTGCTTGAGCCCTACATAGCCCATTATGTCACTACTAAAGCCAAAGAAAAATGTTGACAACTCAAAGACAGGACTGAAGGATGGAGTGTTACTGATATAGTTCAGCTGGAAAGGGTGGAAAGCCCAGTCCTCTCACAGGGCTGTTACAAGAGCAGAGCAGGGGTAAGTCCTGTTAATGGGGTGAACTGTTTCTCCTAGCCTTTGCATCTCTGGAAAAATGGACTCTTCATCTTTCCTGGCAGAATTTCCTTCTGGTCCTAAGGGAATTGTAGAAAGGACCAGAGGTCAATGCAGTGGCAAAGCATAGGTTTGGAAATAGCAGTTATTGACAACCTTCTATGCATTGAGCACCAGAATAATCCCCTAAATCATCAAGGGAAACTCAGGTCACCTTCCATTCCACACATCTCTAACTGTGGTTTATTAATAAACTGAATACATTTACTATTTCTGTATAAGGTTAGTCTGTTCTATTGAATTTGTTTTGGTTTTGTTGTGTTGGGGTTTTTTTTTGGTTTTTTTATTGTAAAATGAAATTATACATATTTTGTGTCACACTCCCCCAGAAAAATCTCTGCAGTCTAATCAGTTTTACAAACTTCTATAGCCTTGGCTCACATGGTATAGATGGGCCTTGGAAGGGCAGAACTTCCTCTACAGCCAGGCACGCCTGTTTCTCATTGGTTTTAAATTGCAAAATTATAATGAGGGATGCACCTAGGAAGCAACTGGATTTATTTGAAAATTAAAAGTGGAAACTGACTTCTCAGAGCTCTTGCCATTAGACTACAGCAAAACATTCTGTGATAAACCACAGCACTACAGTTTGAAATTGGACTTGAAAAATCATCTACATCATATGCCATCTGGAGAGCAGGAATTACTCACGTGGAGCTCTTGAGCAACAACAAAATAAATGTATACATTTCTGCCAGAAGGATTGTGCCAAAAAGAGCAGACTAACCAAGAAATGGTTTTTGCTACACAGTATTTACACAATCCTTATCATCACTGTAGACCCCCAAGTGACTCAGTTTGCCTGTGTTTTGGAAAAGTATTCAGAATACCAAATATGATTCCTTATTTGTATTTCATTCATGGTGAAGTTTTTGGTTTTTGTTGTTGTTTTTTTTTTTACTTTATGGTTTTGGTTTGATTCACAATAAAGACAAGGGACTGTTTGCAAAGTCTGGATTGATTTTGCTTTTCAAATTCTCATGACACTCAGTGAAAGCTTAATCCAGCACTATTGAAGTCAGTGAAAGTTTTGCCAGTGGCTTCAACTGGGAAAAAGAATTTAATTATGCACTAGTGAGAACTGTCAGCATTTGATTCCAGTACTTGTAAATGCAGAATATGGGCCTAAACAGATTACAGTTGGTCCCCAAATGGCAGTACCATGGACTAAACACAACTCAGGGGTGGGTTTTTTTGAAAGAGGAATTTGTTTCTAGAACCCAAACCATGGGAGACTTTATTGTTTCCAAAGTATTCCCTTGATTTGCAGGACATTAATACCCATCCTCTTTTTTCTGTAGGAGTATTTTTTGTGAATAAATTTTTCACAGATTCACAGAATATTCTGAGTTGGAAGGGATCCACAAGGATCATCAAATCCAACTCTTAAGTAAATGGCCCATACAGGGATTGAACCCACAACTTTGGTGTTAGGACAATGTTCTGATCAACTAAGCTCAGTCCACGCCACTGACTTCACAGGATGAAATAAAAAGCGATCATAGTTCTTCTGTCAGATTGCTCCAGTCTGGCTTCCCAAATTTGCAGTCCCTTCCTCCCCAGCACCACAGGAGGATTGCTCTTATGCATGCTCTTCCTTCCTTGGGGAATCCCCACAAGCACTGTTCAGATATGTTAGGCCTTCTTCAGTATTTTTCATTAGGAGATTGAGTCTTTCTTAAATGTCACGAGATTGTCTGAGGTTTTTTTGGGGGTTTTTTTCAAGACAGTGTGTTTACATTCCTGGCTTTCACCTCGTTTTCCAGGTTACCAAGATTTCTGTCAGGTAGGATATTACTTTTTTCTGCTCCCTGCTCTCCACACAATTATCTAAAGTGCTCTGTGTTTTCCCACACTGGGCCCACTTCTGATTTCCTTGAAACAGGTTTTAATCCGCCTGCTTTAATGGAGTTACTTCTGATTTAGTTCACTTTGGCAAGGAATCACTCCATGATCCTCTGCAGAGCTCTATTGGGCTTCAGCTTCCTAATTGTGCTGCATAATGCTTTTATCTTCCTTACAGGACCTCCTAGCCCCAAATCCATGCCTCAGCAAAAGTCCCACCATAAGTCAGTGTTCACATCACAGACTGAAGTGGGACAAAGAAACAGAGCATCAGGATCACAGGAAGAGAATTCAGCATGGGCTGCTACCTTCCACTCCATTTTCCTGTTGTCTGTGGCTTTCCTCTGCTATAAGAATAAGACAAATTTCTGCTGATGCTTACACTAAGTTGAGACATTTTAATCTGTCCTGTCCGCAATAACTCTGCTCATCCCATCTCGGCCTTTCACTGAAAGAATAATCTCACCTGCTCTAGAAGTATTTGTTGGTTTGTTAGAGAGCAATCAAATCTAGTAAAGAGATTAAAAGGGTAGTTCCAGAGACAGATGAGACACATGGAATAGTTTCTCCTGGATGTATCAATCTTGCATCTAGTTACAGTAAATCAGCGCCACAATGAACTCCATCTATTTCACGAACCCATGGGCTAAGGGTTCATTTTTACAGTTTAAGAGCATTTTATTCCCAGAAGTTAACACCCTGCAAAAGAAGATGAAGGAGATGAAAGATACCAAGCTGCAAGTCAAATGTGTCTATGTATGTGTCCTGTATTAAAGAAGTTTTCAATATTTGCATTTTGTAAGCCTTAAATTAGAATAGATATTGTGGCTAAATAAATTAAAAATAAAACAGAGACACCCTCTTATTAAATTCTGTATGCTTAATATCTGAAACAACCACTGAGGCTTCTTCTCTCTGTTGATTTAAAAGATATATGGTTAGTTTTACAATCCAGCCTCTAAAACAATACACACATTTTATTAGTAGCATAAAATGCTCCTGATATTAGTACCATAAAATATTTTACTTGCAAATAATCTTATCAAAGTTTTCCTAAAGCAAGAAGCAAAATGTAACACACATGTAGTGAACTTCAACTAGAATTTCTCTACATAACTGTTCCTGTTCAATCCACCACCCAAACAACGATTACATCTTAGAGACATATTTGACAAAATAACAGTGAATGTTTTCAGAGGAGGAATAATAGAATAATCTGTCTGAAAATCCATTCAGATAATATATCAAATTAAATATTCCAGATTATCTTTAAAAACATCTTGTCTAAGAAGTGTTGCTGAAACTTCTTAATGAGAAATTACTAATGAAGGGGTTCTATCTACAAGACAGCTGAGATAAAGTCCATGAAGAGAAATATTCACAGCAGAGCAACTCACTTTGAAGCCAATTTCTGATTTCTAGTAGACAGAGGCAGATCAGTATTTTGTTCATAGACTCTCAATAACTGACCCCACATTCATCTGTGTGATCAACAGAAAGAGCTTCAATTGACAATATCCAAATGAAAACTCAGGTTAACTTTCCCACTCTACAGCAAAAAAACCCCATGTGTATCTTTTAGTGCAGTGGAGGCTTGGAATCAGTATCATCCATTATTGACTTTGTAGCTAACTAATGGCTTTGCACAATATTAGCATTACTAGTATGAATATAGCTAATGGATATTAACACAATGTGAAAAAAGGGTCATTAAAACACTCTAAAATGCATTTGGTTAATAATTAGCACCTTTGAAAGCTTAACTTCTTAACTAATGGATTTATTTCACATATTTATGATTGCAGAATTACATCTACTCATTTTTATAAATTATAGTTTCAAAAGAAATGTGCTCAGTATAATTCCAATATACGTTTTTATGCTTCCTTTCTTTCTCTTTTACACATTACAGAAAGTGCAAAGGAAGAAGATTTCAGCAGTAACTGAATGATGGCAAATTAAGCAGATGGAGTTCCAGCAAAAAGCATTCCTCAGACAGGAAAAGCAAAATGCCACATGGAAATGCAGTGTTCCAGGGTGGACTCCAAGGTGCCTGGTCCTCTCTGTCCCAAGCATTGTCACTTGGAGCAGCCACTCACTTTACTGATACAATCAGGATCTGATGGATCAACATCATGCATCAAAAATGAGCTTCATCAAAAGTTTAGCTTCAACACAAAGGCTTTTACTTCAAAGAAAACATGTGCTTCTATTCCCAAACACCATAATGGTGGAGATCCAGTTTCCTGATACAGGGAATCTGCAAGAAAGTGGTGGAATTTATCATATCCTAGAGGGGGAAAAACTCAAACAAATAACATTCTGAATAGCCCTCAAAATAAACAACAACAAAAATCTAGATGAGATAAGCATAAAAAAAAGAGCAAAGGGAGTTTGGAGGGGAGTAAGGAGATGGCATCTCCTTAGCAAAGCCTCAACTCAGGAAAAAGAAAAAAAGAATCAACAAATATCTCCTACACCTTCATACCGATTTTTTATTTTGACCAAACTAGAAATGTAGTTACATATTTTGGTTAATAAGTGGGACATGTGAGACCTCCTGAGACCACTCTGCCACCTGCAGTGACACTCTTGAAGATCCCCAGCAGCAGAGGTCTGGCGACCCCCTTTATGGTCTCTGTCCAGGTTATGCGAGCCCTTGGTAAGGGGTGCTCTGCCCAGGCACAGTAAGGCCTGGCAGCTGTGGCCCTTTAACTCGACCTGCCCAAGAACAGAGGATTCAGCTTGACTCATCCAGTCCCCTGTGGTCTCTGATACTGCCTTCACACCAGCAGAGAGGGGCTGCTGCAGTGTTGGCTGGCACACAGTGTGCTCCGTAGCATGCCAAGGCTGCTTATATTTGTATATCATTAGCACAGAAACCCCCTAAGTAGGAGGTTTTCGCTTGTTTTTCACAACATCCTTTAAGCAACTCTACAGGTTCCTGCAGAAAAAAAATCTCCTCAATGCCTTATTGAGTTCATTTGAAATTCCAAAACTAATGAGGCTTTTGTCTCCCTCTTAACCTAAGAGCTATTGTTACCTCTAAAAATAAAAGAGATAATCTGTTAAAGAGCTAAAAATACTGAACTCTGGAGAGCCTTTTCAGACCTTTACATAGAAAATGATTGACACACTTGCACGTTTAATCTTCACAAAGAAAATGGTGAGGCAGGAGCTCCTATGCCCACCTCACAGCAACTCTTTCATCAGCTTTCTGCCAGCTGTTCTCCTACAGTTAAGACAGATCCAGCACAGTCTGGGTAGGAGGTTAGTGCTCAGAAAGTGGTATTCATGAAGAGTCTACAACAATCACCCAAGGGCGCTTGGGCAACACTGTTTTAGGAAGGAGCTCTGCATCTTTTTTTAGTAGCAAGAGCAGGGAGTGCTTTCAGATAAGAATGCCAAGAAGTCCAGCTACGTGCCACCTGCCCAAATCCCCATGGTTCCAGGACAAACAAAAGCTCTCCTGGAACACAGTTGGATGCAGGGTGCAGGCTGGGTGAGTCACTGCACGCTTTGATTTGAGCAGGACAGTTAAGACAATTAGACCTAGTTACCAGTAGCTAAAAAGCTCTCCTGTTTATCATAAAGAAGCCTTGAATAGTCACAGTGCAATGGGCAAAACCATCCATTTTCCAAAGCTTACTGGTCAGAGCAGACAAGCTTTTGCCTCAGTTTCTTAACTGCAAAGTTGTGTTGAGTGTCTACAGCAGGTTGTTGGCAGAGGCAGGACTACAAGGATGAGTCTGAGTGAAGAGATGAGGAGCTGCCCTGTGGAAGACACAGCCAACTCCAGCTGGCTCCACCAGACCCACTGCAGGACACGGAGGAGCCCATCAGGTGGTGCCTCTGTGAGCAGGTAGCACAGAGAGAGGGGAGAACAAAAAGGAATGAGAAACAGCAGAGGGAACATCAAGGTCAGAGGAGGTGCAGGTACACCTGAAGGAACTGCAGTCCATGGAGAGCCCAGGAAGTGATAGATATTTCCTGAGGGACTGCAGACTGTAAGGAGAGTCCACATCAAAGCACAGGAAAAGTGTGAGTGGAAAAGAGCAGCAGAGAGAAATCATTAAACCTCTGTGTTCTGACCATAACTGGCCCCCTGCTCCACTTGGCGAGCATGTACAGGAGTCTGGAGAGAAGAGAGGGAAGAGGAGAGGAGGACATATCTTTGTATTTCTTTCGTCTAACTGGCAGATGTTTTTCTAATTGGCAATAAATTAAATCAACTTTCTCCAAGTCAAGTCTGTTTTGCCTATAATAGTAACTGGTAAGCAATCTCCCTACCTTTATCTTGACCAATGAGCTTTCTCATCCTATTTTCTGTATTTGGTTTCAATCAAATGAAGTACTGAGTAAGGTAAGAGCTATTTCACAGAGTTCTTCTACAGACATAATAATAAATACATAAATAAAAAGATTATTCTCTAGGGAAAATACCAGTTTCAGGGTTTTCTTATTATTTGGAGGAAGAGGAGGCATCTACATGATCCCTGAATCCCCAGTCCTGCTGTCCTTTCTCTTAGAAATAAAAAGGAGAGTGGAGGGTAATTAAAGATTCTCCAGAAATGACACTTTATAGAGGTTCCTTTGATTTTAAAAATATCCTGTTTACCACAAGCTGTTCTTTCAAACAAAAGATGCAAACCTGTTTCCAAGTCCTGATTTAATTTCAGCTGGACATCTAAGGATATAGCAAGCTTTCCTGGCTCTAATTACAATGGGGCATATTGGTCACTTTGGTCACTTGTCTCAGCAGATACATAATCCTAAACCCTCTTTCTATGGCCAGCTGCATTTAGTCATTTTTAGTCTACAATCTTTTAAATGTGAACCACTCTTTTTCCTGGGTTCTGAATTCATATTATGACATGTTTTCCATAACTCGCAGTACACAGAGGAATGTCCTTCAATTTCTCCAACCTCTTTGACAATAAAAAAGCTGCAATGGGGAGAACTGTGAAGGAAGAAATACACCCTCTACTAAATACTCATTCTGGGGAGTGAGGAGAGGCTGAGAGGACATTTCTCCTGTCCAGCAGATTGCTTGTGCTGTGGAACTGTTTCCAACACATTGAATTCCCCAAGCCTGTACAAGGTGCCATGAATTAATCTCTAACTCATTTGTACTCTAGAATGTTTCCATCCATTTAGGCTATCAAGGGATTTGCAGTGGTTCCAATGTGTCATTATAAAGTCCTTTAAAATATTTCAATCCTGCTTTAAACTTAAACTCCTCAAAGAACTTTAACTGTGTGGTATAAATTTATGAAGACCATATGAAAGATGTCAAGCTCATGATAAAAGTCAGAGATAATCCAGAAAAAAAATAATTGGACTACAAATTAATCTTCAATGTTCCTTTCTGTTCCCACTAGAAGAAATATCTCCAGCAGTGCCTCCAGGACAAATCTCCTGACAGAAGTCAGCCAACCTATCTCACATGTCTGTGAACATTCTAAAATCCATGGTCACTTCCACAAAATCCTTAATTAAAGCCTCTTCAACAGCAACCTGTCAAGTGTTACAAGATGCACAGGCTTTGGTCAAAGACCAAACTGGCTTTGAAAAAGCTGGGTTGTTTCTGCAGGTCATATTCTACTTGGGGGAGCTCTGCCTTTTTGACCAACACTGACTCAATGGCCAATCTTGTCTGAGGCTGGGCACCAGGGCTGTGTCTTTTTGCAACAGAAATTAAAATCAAGTTTTGGTTGTTCACAGTTGATAGAGACTGTGTAGCACTTATGCAGGAGTTGTAACATACCAGCTATGACCCCCTGTTTAAATGATACTTTGGGTGGCTGTAGTCCAGCTATTCATGCCCCTTACAATCTGAAATCAACAAAATAATCTCTATACTTGGGGACGCTGCTGTGGGTTGACGAAAGAATTTTTCTGGTTAATACCAATATGGCTACCTGACATACATTAAACAGAACATTTATAAATGCTGTGAAAGTGCAGGATATTGGTCAGTATATAATTATTTCCAAATCTAGCATCAACAGTATTTCTATTTCTGTTGTGTTAGCAGAATTGTAATAAAGATTAAATCACTCATTGAAGTTTCACTTTACTAACACTGTAACCTGGGCTTTGTAAACAAAGGGAAAAAATTAATTCTGGCTTGCTTCTTCTATCCTCAATCTAATGATGATTTAGGAAAAAAACTTCAGTTCTATAGAATGGGAACACATTCCCCCAAACTTGTTACTTCTCTCCCAAATCAAATATTTGTTCTCATTCTCCTACATGCATCATGCAAATCCCTTGTTTTCCTGATTCATTCCCTGTGGACTTCTCTCCATCAAAGGAAGGTTAGATGAGGTGGACAGGACATCTAGCATACCTCTACAGCATGGTTATCTAAGCAGGTTTAATTTTGAGGCCCCACTAAACAGCATACAGTATTGCAGAGCAGGAGTCTTTCCTCAGTTGTGTGGTTACTGAAATTTCCATGAGCCTGCTTCTAATATCAGGGTCTGGTGAACATGAATTGACATGTGTCCTGTAGTGTCACCCTTTACAGCTGTCCTGAGTTTTCTAGGGCATTCTTTGATGGCCTTCAGGTCCTCTTTAGACCAGTTTGCAGGCTCACATCAGAGGAATGCTGTTCTTTCTCTTTCTCTCTCCAGCTTACGATTTTTAAGGCCATCCATTTCACTTTGCATTTGACGTGAAGGCAAGGAAGTACATTTTTTAAATCACCTATTGGGAAAGTAATAAAAGCCTTGAGCCATTAAATTCATACACGTTTTTCCTTAGCCTTTGCCAAGTTATGTGCAATAAAACAATTTGACTGTCCTTGACCACACTTGATTGTTGACTATCAGAGTAGCATAAGATATCCCTCAGACAGTCTGATTACATTATACAGTGAGATTATATTAAATGTGTCCTACATTTTTGGCGGGGACAATGGCTAACTGTGAAGATAGTGAAGCATTTGATTGTGAGATATTTCCTTTCTCCATCCTATTTAAGAGTAAGATCTTCTGCACATTCTTCATAAGATCTCCTGACAGCTCACATTTATTGTTTTCTTTAGCCTACACTTGTGTATAGCTTAAGTGAGCAAACCTGCCCCAGAGTGACCCATGCTCCAAAACAAACGCTGTTTAAACATCACAGTGCTGGCTCTGTGAAACAGAGTCATTTCAATAGGCTTGCTCAGTGACAAAAATCCATTTCATATCTTCCCTGGCCCAAGTAATTTTCATTTAATCACTCAACAGAGTGCAAAGGGCTTATATGATGCATCCTGAGGAAAGGAATGCATACTTATGCTCTGCTTGTTTTTTATTTTTTAGATGCTTATATGAAAATAAGCCAACCCAGCTATAACAAAAGACCTTTCATTTGACATTCATCATTCACATTCATTTGTCATTAAATTAGTGACATTGAGAACAACCTCTGGCTCACAAAATAGAGTAAAAAGTCACCTTAATAACATCTGCAAGAAAACATCTGCAAGAAAACATCTGCAAGAAAATTATATTCCTGCTGTTATGTCTCCATGTGTGTCTATATGACCCAAACTACAGAAGACATGGACACACTTCTTATTTTTAAAGACAGATAAAAAAAAATTATCCTCTCTTGCTGATGAAAAACTCAGTGTTTTTTGGTTTTTGGTGGTTTTTTTTTTGAGCTACAACCTTCAGGGAATCTGGGAATCTTCATTCATAACCAGCAAACCAGCAAAAGAAAAATAGCAGTAATGCTGAAGATGCACACAGAAATTTGCAAAGGCTGGGCCAGATTCATCCTGGGGTTTTCTGGAGATGTCCTCTGATAAAGGCCATCATACGGGAATTATGACAAAGAAGAGTTTAGGAGTGAAAAAAGTAGTTCTCCCCCCACACCTGCCACACACACCTTCCCCAAGTCATACTTACAGACATCTAAAAGGGCTGGGACGTTCTGGAAAGTGGGCAATGTCTGCTGAAGAGAGAGTTCCAAGGCAGAAACAACGTACAGAGCATATAAATTCAGCACATTTCTCTACAGAATCTTCCCGTGAAAACTTGAAAGCCACTGCTGCTGAGAAGATGTGGTAGGACAACCTCCTCCTTGCTTCATAGAGAATGTCCACCAAAGGAATCCACCAGCCTCATCTGGACAAGAAAACTTACTTTACCACTTCCAATAGAGAAAATGTGACCTGACCTACTGGAATGACTGAAATTTTTCCTGTTGATCTCAGTGCACCAAAGTGCCTCCTATTTTCATTGACATATTCCTGTTAATAAATCTTGCAAGCCAGTGTTATTTTCATTTTACCAAGGAAGAAGTCAAAGAGAGATTGAAAGACCTTTGATAAAAAGCATAGAGAGTGTCCTAGCCAGAGCTGTATTTTGGGAGCTAGTCACTCTTTATCTCATCCTCAACCAAGCTGAAGCTGTTTTCTCATCAACTTTTCTAAAATCAGTGCAACATTAAAAGCAAAATGTTGCAGGAGACATCTGTCTTGACAGCACCCATTTCTCAATGGGTGTATTGATAAGCTAAAAAAAATAAAAAATAAAATAAAATAATCCTCTTAGGTCCATTCATCTCTGATGTGTCTTTCTTACTTTCTTGCCTGGAGTTCATTCATTCTTATAAAACTAAGCGCAAATTAAATTAATATCCAACATAAATGGTTACTTGGCTGTTCACATTTTGGCTGGAAGTGATCAGTCTTTAATGCCATAAAATCTGAGAATCAGTTGCACAGATAGGGAGGATTTTCTGGCCACTGATACCTGACATTGCAGTTTTGGATTGCTGAGTAGCAGCTGAAACCTGACAGTTCATATATTCCCAATGCCCAAATTACATGAAGAAAGGAGCTTGTAGTAAGAGTGGGGTTGAAACAGGCAAATGTTAAGTGTTGAGCACTACACTGAAAGGGCATGCAGCTCATAAAATATGTCTCTTGGTGAAGTAGCAGGCAACATTTGTGTATCTGCTCTATTTCACACATGCACATTTTAAATGAGACTGTACCATTTTGAGCATTTTTTTTTCTCTCAAAGACTCATTATTACCATAATTTGTTCCACAATAAAATCAAATATTCACTAATGTTTTTCATGTCAGAATGACAGGGGGGAATACTATTTTAGCACCACAGCAAATTCCATTAAGTAGAAGAGTTTAAAGTCTTGTTGTGCTTCTCAAGCTCCCATTTTTAATTAGATCTCTTGTATTCTTATTTTCTGTTGGGGGTGGGAATCCTTCAGAGCCCAACATATGAGGAAAAAGCACAAACTTACTCGGAGTCTATGGCTTTATTTCATTAATACAGAATATTTATATATCATTGTGGATATAATGCAGCATCTGGACAATTTTTCAGTCTCTTTCACTGTTGCTTCTCCCTTCAGCATTAAGAAATAGCATTTTCCTTTTTAACTCTCCATCTAAAGTGTTGTGTACATCCATACACCAGCTTATCCCCTGCACCAGCTCCCTGAAATGAGGCTGTTTTTGAACTGCAGGCCCAGCACACAGAAGTGTGCAGAGATAATTTCTAATTTTATTTCTGTTGCACAAGTGATGGGGGCTGCATTTATCAAAGCAGAAACATACAAGAAATACCTTTCAGAGCTGATATGATATAAATTCTGATTACAAAAATAAAAAGAGGGTATTATTTTGTTTTGCAGAAGGAGAGTGAAAAGGCTAGCTAGAGTAACTACTGAGACATTGCTGTGCTGCAGAAGCTTTTATGTAATGTCTTGAATCAGCAATGCTTTTTGCAGCAAAGGCCAAGATACTTAGCATGCCTTTACATTTAACCATTCCACTGTCCAGCACGTCTTTCAAAACTGTGTTTTAAAGAGATATTTGAGCTTAAGCCATTGTGCTCAGTAATTTAAAACAAACAAAACACACAAAACACCCCAACAAAAATAAATAGCGTTTTCATCAGTACTTTGACTCCAGCTGTCAGGTGAAATCTGATAAATCACCTCGGCATTTTGGAGAAGATGACAATAATGACAAAGTGACTGGGTCTTGCACTGCGCAGTGCTAATGCTTCAGTGACCTCAGGACCCAAGCTAAGACAACACAGCATCATGCTGCACCTGAGAGGTATTGCAGGGCCTCAGGAATCACTGAGTCATCATCATCAGTACATGGAGGAAGCACACTTCTGGACATGGACAACAATGAAGACTGTAGGGATGAAGCACAAGGCAAGCAGAAAGCCATCTAAGTGAGATGGCTTCCTTCTGGAGAAAGATGATAGCTGGGCTTTTCCCAGACAGCAGACCTTGAGCAGAATGCAAGCAACTAACTCAGTCCATCACCTTTCAAATCCTATTTCTACCACAAGCGATATTACTGTGTCCAGTGGGCAGGCCCACCTGGAACAGGAGACCCATGATTCTGCTCCTGGAAAGCACAGATGTGGGTGAGTTTACGCATGTGCGAATGGGAACTTAGTGGTTCATGTCCTTTGTAGGCATTATCATGATTAAAACAACTAAGGTAGACATAGAGTGAGGAAAAAGGCTGAGGAAGACCCAAAATGTCTGCACGGTAGTTTTTCATAATATAAAAATTACAAAAGGTCCAAATAACTAGGTTCAAGTCTGAGGGAGTAAGGGGATCAGAATTGCAACTGGAAGACTCCTGACTGCGAGGAGCTGCAATCCAGGCATCCTCTCTTTGCATTGGACATGTATGTAAAGGACATTGTTGCAGTACTGCAGTCTCTTAAGCCTCTCTGTACTGTACATAGTAACAAACATATCTGACTTTTTTTTCTTATTTTATTGTATGGACAGGCTAAGTGCTGTTTTGTGTAATGCAGAGAACCAGGGGTCTAGTTAAGCATGTGTAGTCATTCACACTTACACTAAAGACCTGATCCCCTCAGCCTGCTGTATATGGACTTAAATGACTAAAAAGAAATCTGCCTTCAGCTCAATTGCTCCAAATTACAATTTGTTTTGCATTATCGAGGAACATGCTGAGGATCACCTGGAAAGAATAATAATTACCCCACTGTAAGCAGTGCTCTCAGAGCTCTCTACCATGTGGTTATTTTGTCTTATTCGGTATGCATCATTTTGATCTAAAATAATTTCTAAAAATACAGTCATTGCCTTTGGCTTTCATTCTGCTTAAACTATCACATAATGCTGCACATGGATTGTTTTCTTTTATTATCCCAGGCCACCCTGAGTTAGAAAGCATGCATTAACACTACACCTCCTATAGCGTAACACATCTAAGCCAAGGACTAGAATGTAGGACCCAGCATGCCAGCAAGCAAGCCGTATTTGCATTTGTATGCTTGGCCACAGTGATGCAGGGGACGGGGTAAGCAGAAGCTGTCACTTGACTCAGTCTCTCTAAATAAATGAAGGCAAAAAATACTTGATAAATGCATGATAATCAACACATAGTATAGTGAAAGAATTATGGCAGGGAGGTTAAGGAGGAAACAGACATGTCTATTTGTAAAATGCCATCCTAACAAGGAGAGAGCAAGAGTTATAAGATCACTCACCTAAATACCTCCCAGGATGTCTTCTCTGATTAAGGATTTGTGAGAGTTATTGAGTTTTGAATTAGATGCACTTTAATAAAACAGTAGAATGTTCTTATCTGATTGCACCTGTATTGATTGTGTTAAAGAGGTCTATCCTCAGATCAAGGTCAATGATTTTACATAAACTCACTCACTAGATGGAATTGCTAGCAGTACTTAGGACTCCCATTGTATGTCCACCCTTTCAACATATGAAGCTTACCTATGAAACCTAGAACTGGAATGAACTTAATACTTCTTCCATATTCTCTCTGTCTTCTAGCAGTACAGTACTTACTCTAATTAAAGTGTAAAATTAATTTGGAAAAGACCACTCATGCTAGTAAACTCTCTAGCAACTGTCTTACCAGCTAGAAAAGGCAATTTTACACATATACTTAAACAACAATGTTTCACAGATTTAAAAGCACCCTTGACCATTTTGAAATGCTGTACTTCATGTTAATATCCTCCTTTACCCAAGTAAAATGGCACATTAGTCTGATTCATTGTTCCATTGGTTTCAGTAGAGCTGATCCAGCTTTCTACTGTGGCGTTATAATTGGGATGGTTTCTGAGTGATACACTCATAGTTCTCCTCAGTAACTACAAGCAAATATTTTATATATGTATATGTGTAACTATATATGTATGTATATAAACATAACTATATCTAACTATATATATATGTAAAGTATAGTACATACAAGTATGTACAAAACTGAAAACTGCACATACCCACCTATGCACTTTCAGCCTATTAGCTTGGGACCCTGAGTGCAGATCTGAGGAGCACATCTAGTAAAGACTTCCTGCCAGTCCCCAGCTATGTTTTGGAGCAGATAACAAGCCCATCAGAGTGTAGTTAGACCAGGAAGCTACCACAGTGTGTGAAGGTCCTAGCAGGCTGTTCAGGTTAGCAGTAGTGCGTGAGTGTGCAGTTGTACCTCAAGGGGTGACCTCAGCTCCACCATCAGCCCTGAGAAGAGATCAGCTATGCACTTCCTGAGGTGGCAGAAAAATTTCCTCCTAGCCACCCTCACCTGACCTCACAGAGGATGAAGGAGAGGAAGAGGGCTGTTCCACAGGCTGCTCACTGCTGATGGAGGCACACAGCAAAGTAGAGGTGATCCTGGAGCTGAGGGTAAGAGTCTTTTGATGGGCATAGTGAGGCTGCACTGTAGCTGAGAAGGGAAAGAGGCAGCCCTAAGCTGTCCCTTCAAAACTCAGGCTGAAGAAGTACTTGTCTTGTGAGTTTTGAAGATAAGTGACATCCTGCTCCATATGAGCTGGTGGGGAGACTTCCAGGTAAATCTATGCCTTCTCAAATGCTGCAGCAATGTTCTTCACTTCATGGCAAGCAATGGAAACTGTGCAAATAAAGAAGACTCCTGTCACATTTCTAGGCTGGAAAAAGGACTGGCCAGGATCCACAAGCTGGTTTCTGTTGGTGAAGCTGCTGACAGACTGAGGAAGAGAGCCTGAAAGGGACAGCTGCAGGGGAAGAGATGGGCTTGCTGTTGAGAGAGACAAGGGTGCATCAGTGGTGCAGGTGTTAAGGCTGCTGGAGGCCCAGATGGCGAGAGATTTCCTCAGTAGTATTTCCAAATGTCACAATTGAAACACATGAAGGGGAAAGGGATCCCAATCCCCATTAAAAGCAAGTTTTGTTTGTGACAATATGAAGTCTGTCAGTAAGGCTAGGAAAAGCTGCCACCCTAACTCCAGACGGAAATACATCTTGTCCACATAAAATACAGCTCAAGAACCTGTTAGATTTTTCTTAACTACCCTGCTAGTTTTTCTGTAAAAATTTCAGCCCCAGCCACAGACACAGCAGGAAAGCCGGATTTAGGAGAAACAAAAATTTGCCAAGGGCATCTGGAGCTTTCTCTGGAAAATCTCATGCTTCTGCATGTCCCAAGCTTCAAAGACCACCTGGCCAAGATGACAAGCACCCAAAGGAGGAAAAAATCCAAGCACTTGCTGCTATCTTTGAGCCAAAAAATTCACATTTGCTATCTATGGCAAAGGACACCAAGAAGAATCCTGTCTCCTCTTCAGCTGGCACATTTTCATGAAGGGTGGGATTTCATTTGGATGATACATTGGCTCCCATCTGTTTGCCTTATTTTTGTGGTGCTGCTAAGTGCAGGGGAGGAGGGAGTTTGTTCATTTTTGAGTTTCCTACTGCCTGTGTCAGCTGGTTAGAGTGAGAGCAGAAGGGAATTGGATGGTGCTTTGCAGCCCATAGGAAGTGGCTCAGACAGGACTGTTCCCAAGCACTAACTGGCCACACAGGTTTCCCTGGATTATCTGTTATCACTTTGCCTCAGCAGCTGAATGTTCTCCATCCATCAGCAGGTAAAACACACAGCCAATTTTTCTCAAAATTGAAACAATGATAAAACACTTATTTCTTATCAGTGACAAGTCAGATCCCTTTTCCTTGCAATTCCACTGAGCTACTAAGATACAAGATACCTAATCCTTTTCTTTCATGCACTAGCTTCTTGTTTCATTTCTCACTAATTAACTTAATGCAAGAAAGAATTCATAGGCTTTTGAACAGGCTCAGCTACTTGTTTCCCTGCTGTAGCACTTACATGGTCTAATAAGGAAGGAGCTCCTGGTGCAATTCCAGGCAGCAACATTGCTCTTTTACTGCTGCTCAGCACGGATTTTGATTTTCTCTCATTTGGCAGGAATGAGCAGAGATTTCCTTCTAATAGACAGGTAGTTTGATGAGAAGGGTCTATATTTTGGGGCTTAGAGGGAGGAAGGAAAATTAAATGAGCAAGAAAGGCAGTGGCTTCACACGAGTGCAAGACGCCAGATCAATTCATTAAATGAAATAGAGTAAGCATGTTGCTTTAAAATATTTAAGACCAATGGCCTTCTCATCCTGTGAGGCAGAGCCCTGCATTTGTGGGAATCCTCAATGATTTTGAGAACTTGGTCATGCTGGCTTTAAATGAGGAGGCATGATTTAATATATCAGACACCCCACAAACACTTAGGCAACAGGCAGCAGAGAGGCCAGAGGTAAACTCCTGGGCTACTCAGCTGAGACAAGTGTCCTGCTACAGGAGTTGCACTGCCACTGCTACCATGCTCAAGGATTTTAATCAGGCCCACTTCTACCTGTACAAGTTGCCTTCATTTTCAGAGCGCTCAAACCCTGCAGTGTTTTAAAGAAAAGTCAGAGCAGCAGCCCAGGTATGTCAGGCAAGGGAATGCAATGCTGAAGAACTGGAGTGGACTCTTTGGTTAAATGTCTATAATCAGGGAAGCAGATAATCACACTTATCTTTTGCCCCCGCACTGCTGGGACAACGGGACATAGTCAGGGCCTTTCTCTACTAGGAACAAAATCTAGACTGCCAGAGAAACTTCCAGGGATTCTAGTGTTCTAGAGATGCAAATATAAACCAAATCTCCTATTTTCTTCTTTGGATGATGTTCAAGGAAACTATCCCAACCTGCTAAATCCAGGGGTCAAATGGAGTTTGCCTGGCTGGACAGAAATAAGGGAGTGGGAGTAGGGGGTGTCAGGTGCAATTTTCCTTTGGAATTGGCAGAGTTTTGAATTCAGATTGGTTGTCCTTTACTGTTTCACTTCAGCACTTTCTTGCTAGTTTAACCCAGAAAGTGCAAGTATTTATTTTCTGCAGCCTTCCCAGTACAGCTCTGTGCACTAGTGTTGTGGGTACCTCAGAGAAGAACAGAAAAGTCAGGGTGAATAAATGATGACTTTTTATAACTCACACTGACACACTTTCAGTCTCACCAAACAGTCTGCATTACATATTTGTGTCTGTCTTCACAAGTAGTAGGGCCGGAGACATGCCTTTTTTTCTCCTTTTCAAATGAAAGGGAAGACAGAGCTATCCCTCAGGATGTCTGTCTGCAATCAATAGAGATACAGCAGTAGGCTTTGTGGTTGCAATAAGCCAGAACTAGAAATAACAAACCAACTCAAATCAAATATCTGTCAAGTCTTCCCTGAACTAGGAATGTAAATGTCTCCAGTTTCTATAAGCACACATTGGAAGCAATCACCATATGTGGTAAAAAAAATAAATAAATCTCAAGCCAGTCAGAGAAAGTTCAATGTATGCGCATAAAAGGCAAGATCTCAGATCTCTCCTTGAAGAGCTTTCAGGTGTGAAAACATACAGCATGGTTTCACATCCAAAGCACTAAGCTCCCATTCCAAAAATCAGTGTCGACCATGATGTGCTCTCAGCAGCCCAGCTGAAGGGGTAAATGGGCACAGAGGCCAAAGACACATGGTGCTTGCCTGCCCAAAGGATGGCTCATCTGGCCTCCGGTACTGCCACCCATGCTGTCTGTATCCATTGAGCACTTGTCTCCCAGCAGCTGTTAAATGGGCTGGCACCTTTTGTCAGCAGAGACTTCAATATGAAAAAATCAAAAGACACTCAAAAAAGAAAAATAGAGGAAACTGAAAAGCACATTAAACGCCAGCTGGGACAGCAAAACAGAAACTGCGGTGGGGGAGGAAGAAATAGAAGCTGTTGCTTAGGTGTGAAAGAGCAAATGCTTCCAGGGCCACATGTTTTACCTCTGCTGCAGGAGGCTTGCTTAGGTTTAGGTAGCAAACCTTATAAACAAGCATTTAAATGTGCATAGTTTGCCATGCCCCTTCTTTGCTAGTATGTTTATAATTGCCCTCTCCTATTTTAGTTCTTCTGAACAAACAGAAACAGACAGAACTGGAGTCATATGAGGCAGAAACTTCTGGACCCAGGGGGCTGGAGCCCAGTCCTCCAGACACTCTACATCTTCACAACCCGTGGACATGATGCAATGAGCCACTTCTCCTACCCTCCTGCCTCATTCTTGGGTCAGTTAGGAGAGACAAGGAAGAGAAGCTCTTCCAAAGGTTGACTGAAGTCTGGCAAGGATAATCAAACCAGGGTTTTCTATAGTTACAAGGGAGAGACAGACATCATCTAAAGTAGGATTTGGAATGGGAGCCCAGCTTGGCTGCTTTAAATCAATTCTCCATGTTTCAAGCCTGATTCCTCTTCCTGCCATGTGGCCTGTGGGAGAAAACTGAGTTGAGAATGAGACCCCAGCCAGGAGCGAAAGGTAGAGAGCCAGGAGGGAAAGCTACAGAGCCATCATCACTGGGAGCCTCCAGCTGCTCCTGGAGCTTTTTATACAATTTTGACTGAGTTGTCAATTTGTGCTAGTGGGCTGCTTCCTCCAGCCTGCATCACAGTTTTCTTGGAGCACACATCTTCCCCAGCTTCTCTTTCTCACTTCACCTTCCCTCTTTTTCCATTTCAGCTTCACTTCTTGGGAAATCTCCCATGTTCAGCCCTCCACCAGCCTCACTGCCAGCACACTGGCTGCTGCCACCGCACCATTGTCTCCCACTGTGAGCTCCACGTCTCCCTTCTGCTGTGTGTGGCCAGGCCAACACCACGGCTCAGGCTGCTGTGCAGAGGGCAGGACCTGTCTGCTGGCTTGGCTCTGCAGCACCTGAGGCAGTGAAGTCTGTTCTTGGCCACTTGTAAGGCATGACTACAGCAAATGGGATGCCCCAAGAGAGACATATGCAGAAACCCACACAGTCTTCCACTTGAAAATATGATTGTGCCAGGCCTCAGAGTCTCAGGAGGATGCCTACAGAGCCCAGGGAAGGAGACGTGAGCATTGAACTGGACACCTTTTCAACTCCCCTTCGTACGTGTTCACTTTATGAAAGCCACACACACACACACACCCCAATCAATTGTTTTTTTCATGAGACTCAGATAAACAGGAGGTGATGCTGCTTTAGGTCAGTAGGAGTGAATATGAGAGATAACAAAAGCAACAGGATAAGGAAGCCCACATCAATAAGATAAGAGCATAATTTTTCTACTTTCTGGAGCTTTCTCATTTTAAATGCCTTGCTTTCATTTTCATGTGTGTTAATAACTATAAACCAAGAAACTCAAGCCCAACACACTCAGTCTCTATGCCAAGTGAGCCCCTTAGGGATGCATTTATTGAAAAAAACATTGAAGTTATGATACTAATACAGATAGGGAGACCCTGTGAGCTGCTCTGCATTTGTGGGATCAAGCAAGATCAGTGTAACTTCCTGATAATAGTACAACTGCATTGTACTAGGGTTTATATACTGCTTTCAATATACTAGCTTAAATTTAAAGAATAGTTTCAAGCCTATATTTAAAGCAGTACAAACACTGCATGTAGGCAAACTCTTGGGAGTATGTTTTTGCTCTTCAAACAATTGTAATCAAAGGAACAATACTGACCCCTCTGCAGTCAGTGGGAGTTTCACTACACATTGTTTTCAGAAGTCCTTTCAGCTCCTGAAGAAATTTCTGTTAAGTCAAAAGGTTTTGCACAGTGCAAACAGCTTTTTGAGGTTACGGGAAAAAAAAAAAAAAAAAAGGAAAAAAGGAAATAATACCAACTGATCAAAAGCAAATCTATGTCTTCGTCGCCTACATACACATTAACACCTCATTAACACTACTTGTACCTACAGAAGAAGTCAAGCATGGGAACAGCTCTGGCACAAAGTAAACAAGTCCAAAACAGAAATACTGCTTTTTTCTTCTGATAATACCAGAAATAGTGGGTTCTTGACTGCAGTAGCTTTATTCTTACAATTTATGAGAATAGAAATGAAAGATTCCAACATTCACTGATAAAGAATTCCTATATGAGAACTCATAACAACCATGAAAAAAACAACAGCAGCAATTTAAAGAGATCAAGAAAAGTTGGGTTTTTTTTGTTTTTTTTTTTAATACAGTACTGATTTACAGGATAGTAAAAGTATCAGAATAATTATTTGGAGAAAAAAGCATCAAAATGGTCATAAAGCCCTGCAAATATTTCATAGTCCTGAAGGCAACACATCATTAGAAATTGGTCACATCTCAAAATACTCCATTGATAATTCTCAGTTCTCCTGGGATTTCCATTTTCACAATGTAGTGCCACACCTTTACCAGAAGCAGAGCTGCTGCTTCCTCTTCCTACCTCCACCTGCTCCCAGCCACATTCCTTGCCATACCTCCAGCTCAGCCATATTTGCAAACCTCTTGAAAACACTGAACTGGCAGAAAATAAGTGCATTAAAAGCACATAGTGGACGACAAAGATGGTTTGCTGCCTCAGCGGCCTGGGGGACTGCAGTCTGGGTGGGCAGAGTTAGCAAGTTCTTAACTTGCATCTCACTCGATGCTCCCAAAGCTCCTCCACTGACCAGTGCACTAGGGACAATGTGCTCGTGCACATGTGTACAAGTTGCTGAGGAGACAGTCCTTCATTCAGGCAACCATCATTACCTGCCTTTCTGTATATTTTATTTTGCCAGGACTTAAGACTGGGATAGGATCTGCTGAGGATGTGCAGGCTCTGGGGTTTTACTAGGATATCCTCTACCTGATCATTAGCAGGCAGAAAGAGAAAGCCTTCTTTGGGCTCAAGCTGAATCTGCACCAATTTCACTTCTCTAAAACCAATTTTGTTAAACCAGATCAGATGTTCTTATACTGACTTAGCTAAAATCAATTCCTAATTGATTAAAACTAACTTGAAATAAAATTGCCTAGGCTATAATAAAGGGTGACCGTAGCAATTTAACTGACTGGATTTAAAATAACCCCATAAATTAAGCAGCTACAACTGTCGAGCTTTTCATGACAGAGTTTGCTTCCTCCTCTGTGCTCAGGAAGCATTAAGTGCAACGGGGACCTAATCCCAATTAGTGCAGCAGAGTGCTGCTGTGGGAAAACAGTAACCAATCCAGAGTGAAGCTCATCATGCAAAACATTGGGCTGGTGAACTGGGGTCTGCTTTGAGCTTTCCAGTTATCCCCTTGCATTGCCTCAGGCATGATATCCTCTCTCCTAGCAGGTTATGAGCAGAGGAGGCAAATTCTTGGAGACAGGAACTGTCTCATGCCTTGCATTTGCAGGGCACTTTGCACCAATGGGCTGCAGCCTTGTCCAGGTCTTTGGAATGCTGGCATTAACCAAATATCTGTCTTTGTAAACTGATGAACACCAGCCTTGCACTTTCTCAAAAGCTCAGTCAAATTTTTTTAAACTTATATATGCCCATAGGTGAGAGACAAAATTAAACCAAAGTTTGATTTTCTCCCTTTTAACAGTTTGTGACCTGCTCTAAAGTCACATCCATATGGAAAAAATTACAAACATAAAAAACTGCTTCAGCCACAAACCTGCTGATGAAATTTGGCTCCTGTGATTTGGTGTGCTAAGGACACATTTGGGTACTCATAGGAAGAGTCTGCAGTACAGCAGAGGTTTAGCACCAGCTTCTAAACAAGGGTTTGGGGAGGCATATAACACTTGGCTGCTTTCTCTGTTTTTCCTGTGTCCACTGGAGCCACTCCTGCCAAGCTGTAACCTGCACAAACTTTAGAGCACCCCACATTTTTAGCAGACAGCTCTATTATGCTCCTAAGTTACATCAAACCTCTGTAAATAGGTGTTTGGAGCACTGAGCACCAAACACCTTCTCTCTGTGAGACCAGCACCTTCTGCCTGGCGCACCAGTCAGCGCTGGGAGTGAGGGTGGCTGAACGCTGCTGCCTTCAGGGAGGTGCATCCATACAGGCCAGCAAAAGTTAAACAGATCATCTCCTTCAGTCCTCTCTGCTGCATATCTTTTCTCTGCCAGCCCACATGGAACTGAAAAATACCCAAACTTCTTAACTGCTTATTCAGAACAGACATGAGCCAAAGCTGGAATGGGTTATGCAAACGATCCTGAAGACTGGATTTGCTGGTAAAAAAGGATTCAAATCCAGGCCACCCTGTCTTTGTTTCTGCAGAATCAGAAGTCAGACAGTGATTTTCTCCAAAACAACCAGAATGTTTCTGTGTCTACTTCATTTCCACAGTTTGATTCCCTGGTTTGCCACCCATCCCACATAATCCTTTCCCTCCTCCTGCCAATCACTGTTTCACACTTCCAAAGCTTATTTACATTGAGTTAGCCACATAAAGAGGATTTTCTTCTTATTATGGTCCTATTCAAACTGAAATCTATATTGACCTCGGTATAGAAAAATGACAAGGAACTAATAAACATTTTAAAATACCCTACTTATGTTTATGTCTAAAATCTGGTTCAAGGGCAATGAGAGAAATTTTCCAAAAATCTGAAATTGATTCCTTTGTTTTGTTTTCTTTTTTTTCCCATCAGTGATTTTTTTAGCTACTTAAGAAATTATTTTAAAACTTTTAAAATTAGAATTCTCTTTTAGGAAGTGAACACTGATGGAATTCTGGTCAAAGATATGTATGTCACTTATTATTTCCAAGTATGACACTGAAGCAAGGTACATACATTTGTGTGGTTATGTATCAACATACATATGTTTGCCTATATACATACACACACACATGTGCATGTGGATTTACACTGTTTGCACACAGAATTATCTATGTATTTGAAATAGATTTAAGTTGCACAATTCAGTCTAGATGGAAGTTTGAATCTTCTCAAGTTTCAGAGGTTTTTGGACCTAAGCCTGGTTTTCAGCACATAAAAAAATGGGTCCTATTCAAATTTAAGAATCCATTTAAGGCTCAAACATTTCTCACCAGTAACCTTTCCCAGAGTGGCAATGAAATTTGAGCTTTGCAGATAAGACAAGGTCACATGAAAAATACAAGAACATCATGTCTCTACCAAGATGACATAGCAAGATGGCATTCGAATAAGCAATTAGGACTTCTGCTATTGTAAACCAGCATATCTATATGGAAATCAATATACCATGCAAAGGAACACAACCATTTCAAAATCACATTTTTATCCTTTGTTATGAAAAGGAACAATACTAAGTCAATAAAGTAAAATGACAACTCTTTTAGTTTGATTTCTTTAAGGATTTGACAGGAATTTCACTTCTTCCTCTGTGTAATCAATGAACTGCCTTTGTGTAGGTTTTTCACACAGTAACCAAGGACTGTGTACATGGATGTGAATAAATTATGAGATGTGCTCATGAAAAAGTCAAGAATAGGAAGAAGGAAGCCTGGAGACAAATGCTACATTAGAGACATTTTTATTTTTGCAATTGACTGCATTTGAAGCTGAAATTGGCCCTTTCTTATCAGCTTTAATATAGCTTTCTCCTACTTGCACTTCCAGCACTTAACAATCAACTATTATGCTCACATGCTAAAACACAGTTGTATGAAATGGCCTGCTGAAGACAATTAAATCCTTGTGAAGGCATGTAGAACAAGATTCTAGAGAAAATGATTGAAAGGTAATACTAAGAAAATTGTAATGAACACAAAATATGAAGCCCAAACTTTGAGTGTGTGGCTACAGGCAGCATGTGCATCTAAACCTTTGAATCGGGAGTGATGCCTCATTTTCAGAGGCTGAGTGCAACTGCAGTCACCATGAGCAACACCCACTCTGTGTCTGCTTTGGGAAGCCACGGTCTCCCCTCTCACTGCTACCTGCAGGACACATATCCACCCACACACCTGGAGCTGCCTCCTGCTCCTTCTTGGCTGTAGAGGGTCACCATCAGGGGATGCACAAAACTGCTGTCTGCACCACTGCCCCCAGAGGGATGCAACGGATGAATGGCACAGTGGCCCTGCCCTCACACACACACCACCCCGACTTTAATCAATCCAAATGTGAAGCCCAAATTTTGAGTGTGTGAAGGAGTCAGTCTGACCACTGTCTGCCCATGATATGTTACCAGCGCTGAAGAAAGATGACAACACCTGTGCAGCCAACAGTCAGAGTCGCTGCCCTGCCATGGGTAGGCATTTATAGCAGAGACTTTGCCTAATTTAAGGATGCTGGCTACTTGTTCTCTACCAGAGCCGGCACCAAAGAGGCTGAATTGATCCTCACACCTCATCAGCTAGGGGCAATAGCAGCCAGAGTGCCGGCACTCAGCTCTACAGCACTCGGTGTGACAGCCAGCCCTCTGCCTCCATCAGCTTGATTTGCAGTTTACCACAAGGAACTGCAATAGTTTGCACTTGAATAATAAATACATAAATAAACTGGCATGAATAACACTCCTGGGAAATCAGCAATGAATTTCCAGGTCTATTTCTTACCAGGGAAAAAAAGAGAGAGAGAGAGAAAGGGAGAAGATGAATTACTGGGAGAGAATTATGCTCCAAACCTTTCCTGGTCACGGAGTATTGACAGAAAAAGAAGTGCTGAACTGTGGGCTATTTGGAGATGCATTTGTCAGTCAGTACAAAACTTCCCCAAAATCTGTACTTTGTATTTACTTAATGCTATTAGAGGTGAGAAAGACTTTTAGGAAACTGAGAGATGAAAATTATTTCTGAAATTAGTATTTCTGACGGTTTTTCCTTCCCCCAGGTTATTTCTACAAATCAGATATTGTGAAGTCTTATCTTGCTCCTAAATCAAATAACTCCAGTGAGTGTAAAAGGCAGGGTTTGAAAGAGGAATCTCCAATGGTCTGTGCCTCAGAGCTGTGGTTTATTCTCTTCCTCCTCAACTTTGAGGCTGCTTCATTAATTTGGACTTAGATTCCAGCCTCACTGCCTGTTGTAGAGAGAAAAAAAAGGGATGAAAGAAAACCTCATCATGATCCAGCCAGACCTTGAAAAATTAGACCCACAGAAGAAAAGAATACAATCGGAACTCGCAAAGACATTTTTTTATTGGCCTTGTAATTTCCTCACTAAACACGCTTTTAGCAGCCTACCCCTCTCAGAATCTTAATTATCTGGCAGCCCCTCATAATGGCCCCATTCATGGTTCTGCAGAGCAAAAGCACTGTGATATCACAAACACAGGAACTCAAAAGATACAGCATGTTCCTGAGGAAGGGCTGCACACCCACAGATAGCTGGCAGAGGGAATTTGCTACTTGGAGAACATAATATAATATAAATATGTAGATTTTTTTCCCTTCTTTCTTTTTTTTTCTTTTTTTTTTTTACAGAAGCAAGGAAGAAGAGATGCTGTGCCTGAGTTGAATATAAAGGCAAAAACAAACAAACAAACAAACAAACAAACCCCCAAAACAACAACAAAAAAAAGCCCTCTGATATACAATTCTGAAAAAAGTAGAATATTATAGGTTCTCCATCTCTCTCCTCCACCATTTCTGACTGTTCATTGACTACCATAAATTAATACGACATGATATATTGTAAGGGCTGGAGACATTTTATGAGCTTCTGAAATCTTTTCCAACACGAAATGTGAAACATCACTTACAGTTCAGGATCTTTTTGATTTGATTTGTTTGGAAATGAACCACATGTTGAAAATATTTCATTTAAATCAAAACTAAGAATAACAAGTTGGTCAGCATCCTCGAGAACTGGACATTTTTAGTGATCCAAGTACATATTTCTACAGACCCTTTCTATGATAAAAGAAAGAAAATACCACTCTATCATTAACTCTGAGAGTATGTTACTTTTCAAGTTCCCACTGATTTACGCTCTCCAGGTATTTTTTGCAATCAGTTTTAATTCTTAAATTCATGGTCTGACTTTGCCTTAAAAAAAAAAAAAAACCTGAAAAACAAAGAAAAGAAAAAAGAACAGAACCCCCTCCCTGAAAAAAACCCAAAAAAAACCCCAACTTTGAAAGAAACCACATTGTATTAAATCACGTTAAATAAAAATCTTTCCAAGAAGCTCTAACTCCTGTAATAAGTAATACCAGAATTTTACCAAAATATTCACTGTTCAGGCAAAATATCAACTTTCTATATCCGTACTTGTCTTGAGACAAGTTTAATTAATATATTTGATATTCCAAGAGAAATGCTCCCATTTATTTCAGGATCAGCTGTCTCAGGTTTACTCATTATAGATTGACCAAGGTCCTAGGGATAACTTTATGAATACCTACTGATTTTTCTTCCAGCAAATGTGCTCCCTCCAGAGCTGGTGGGCAAGCCAAACACCATGAGCCATATTTCCTAGCTGTAATGGCAAAATAAAAGTGATCCCAGAACAATTATAAGAATTATGGGTGGGGAAAAAAACAAGGGGGGAAAAAATGTTTATGTAGAACCCTTGCAAAGTAAAGTTTAATTTGGGTCCAGTTCATCACACCTAAAATTTGTATTTTAATATTAAACCTGTCATATCTAGTACGTGATGATGTGATCCAGGTCAATTTACATATCAGAAATATCCAGATTAAAAACAAAGCAAACAAACAAAAAACAGATAAAAAGCCCACCCACAAACAAGGATACATAGAGGAATTTGGACCTGTGAGGGTGAGGATTTATAGATAACTCCCTGAAGATTTCAAGCAGTAAGAAAAGGAAAAAAAACATTACAAAATTGGGTTTTGGGGCAGGTCTCCTTCTCCTGTTTTAATCCCCAGGGAGGGCACCTCAGAAAGAATCAAAAGCCAGACTCCTCCCAAGCGTCCAGCAGCCTGTGCATGAGCTGCTTTAGGGAGCAGCTTCAGGCTAGTTGTGCTCCAGGAACCTCATCACATGAATGTGTGCCAACCCACCACCACATTGGCACCTTGTAAGAAAGACAAAGGAACGTAAGAGAAAGAAACAGATGTTTTCTGTCATCTGGAAAATGTCTCTGCCAGAAGAGGGTGAAGAGCAGAGTGTGTGTGTGCCAGGCTACCCAGCTGCATCTGCCCTGGACTAGTACAGTAGCACGTCTCCACATTTCATGAATAATAAATGCTTATGTTAAAGGAAGGGATCACTAGAGAGAGTAGATTGAAGGAAAGCTTAAGTTAAACAGCAAGAAATTCACCTAATACTTGCATCTACCAGCTGAAGCCCAGAGTTTTGCATCTCTAGGCAGAAAGAACAAATTGACCTCTTCACAGAAGTAGTGCACTGAAGATGTTTAATAAATTGCTTCAGAAGCAGAATCAGTTCTGAACTTAACACAGGTGTCTCAGGGAGGAAAAAGGCACATAAAAGCACTGTGCAAACTGCTGACAGCACTAGCTATGTGAGAGACAATCAAGGTACTTAACGTTTTAAAACCCATGCCCTGCATAATAACCAATGCTTCCAGAAGCCTCTGTCACTCTTCCAAGCACTGAATTAAGACAAGCGTCGCTGTACCAGGATCATAAAAAATATCCTTTAAACCTCTTGCATAAATGTATGTGTTCTGAGATGGAGAAATGTGAACTTATATTCTTCAGGTATCCAGGAGCCATTTTCCCCCTGAGAAGCTGAGGGGAGAGGGAGAAGGGGGCACCACACTATTGATTTTCTACCAACACATTTAACCTTTAGCAGCTGCTGTCAGCATTTCCAGTGTTAATACCAACAGTGAAAAAAGTAGCTGGAGAAGCGCAGAGAGCTTGCTTCAGAGATGAGGCTTAGGAAATCAGAGATTCCTCTCTCAGCCCAGGGTGAATTGTTCACATGTCCATACCGGAGAGGGCGTGGATGCAGAAGAGAAAGGGGGAGGAGAGAAGGGGAGATGTTTCCACAAGTTCAGGCAATATTTCCTGCAAAATTAACAAGAGCCTGCTCAGTAATTTCCCTGAGCCATTGCATCTGAGTCAACTATTAACACTCACATTTAGAATGTGCATGAATCTTCTAGTGAACCTTTCTCTTGATGAGTGCTGTGCAGCATCAAAGAAACATTGCTTAGGCCACAGGTGATAGGGGGCTCCCACTGCCCGGCTTCCAGGCCTGGCAAAGGTAGATGGAAGCAGGGTGACAGGAGTTTTGCAAGAGCTGGTAGCTGAAAAGGCTGGTAATGGCTCCTGTAGCCCTTCATTTCTGGGTCACTAGGTTGGATGCAGAAGCACGCAAAAGTCAGCTTCAGCTTCATTTCTCTCGCAGTCACACAGTGCCTACATGAAGGGAGGCACAGCCTAGCTCCTCCTGAGCCACTGCTTGCTCCCATCACAAGCCCAGGCTGACTCCCTCTGGGACAGTCTCCCAAGGAAAACACAGCAGCAAATCAGCATATCGCTTGAAGTGCTTCCTGACACCTAAAAGCCTAATTTATGTTAGGCAGATGATGTGTCCTTACCACAGTAAATTACAATTATCTTGAATTCTTGACCAGCTTACCTACAATCAGGCCATTAATGTGCTCCACTGGGCATCCTTCACACACCCTGCTGCTGCAGCTGCTCTCTGTAAAAGCAAACCAAGCGAGCAGCAGCACAAACCGTCCCTGTGTCCCATACAAACACAGATCCACACACGCCCACTCCTCAGCACAGGAAATCCATGTTCAGTCCTGAAGCAAACGCAGCACTCCCCTGTCAGAGCCCAGAGCTGGGCAAGGGCTGAGTTCCCTCAGCAGAGCACCCATCCACAGCACTCGCTCCCCTATCTCTTGGCAGCAGACCTGAGCCCTGGTATCACAGAGTTATGGCTGAGTTTTCTACAATGTACTGGTTGCTATTTTTTTGTTGCTATTACCTCCTCCAACACAGTTTGGGCTTGTGATATTAAGACAGCTTGGGTTTACATACAGAGGGAATACAAATAGCTTTCCTGCTAAATAAGTGGTGAAAACACACCATTCGACGGTGCTGCGTGGCTCACAGGATTTATGGTCTCACATTTGGGATGAACAGTGCAGTTCTCTTGTGCTGTTTGCATTATGAATAATGCGGCCACGCTAAACTCACACTAATAAAACCTGAATGTATCACTGCATTGTTTGGCACTCTGTAGAGGAGAAACCCATCCATTAGTGAGGCGGGCACTGAAAACTCTTTGTGACAGGAGCAGCAGAGGGACAGCTTCACAGCAGCTATTCAGAGCCACTTTACAGCTTCCTGAGCAGAGCCCAGGCTGGGCTGCATGCCAACAGCGTGGAAAACGGCTGGCAGAGGCTCTGGCCACTGATTTGTGGGTCAGGTGAATCCCTAGGAGAAAAGGGAACAGGTACTGAGAGCACCTGTTAAAGGGTGCTTGCATCATGTCACTGTCCATCTTTAACATTTGTTTGAGCCCCCCTATTGATGGCTCCTCTGACGAAGCAAATGACTAAAACTCTGCAAACTGGACAATGACCCACTGATTCAGCTGCTATGAAGCTATTGGTGGCCACCAGAATCTTCATGGGCACCAGAAATGTTCCAAAGGAAGCAAAGCAGGCAGCCACGCCTGTGAGAGGGACAATGCAGTCTGCTGAGGCAGTGTGCTCACAGGGGTGCTCCCCGCTCTCAGGGAAGGAGTGAAGGCACCATAGACTTTCCGTAGTCACCAGCCCAGTTGCAGGGGCAGAGCCAATGACCACAAAAGATATGACTGCACACCCAGGGCGGAGGTGAAACCAAAAGCAGTGAGACCATCTACCAGCAACACCATCTGCTTCACAGCAAACAGCCTCCAGCCTTCCTCTAGAATGGCTGACATGTGCAGCTTCCTGTATGTCCCATGACTAGGCTGGCTGGCCTCCTGTGTCCTGCTCCAAACCACTCTCATCTGATGAATCCTTTAACGCTGGAGAGTTACCCAAGAATGTACTAACACTATCCCTTACATTTCTTCTGTAGGAATCTCCTAACAAACATCTCCCTAAACTGAACTGCCTTCCTTTAAAGAAACTCATGACTTTGCTACTGGATATGCCTTTCCTCCAAGCAGCGGTATTTAGCCATGCAAAACAGCCCTGTGAGTTCACCCGACTGCTGTGGTACAAAGAGAGCCCTGATGAGAAAGTTTAAATTGAACATCTTTCAGCAGATGACAAACCTCGGCCTGCCTGAAGCCTTTGAAAGGCCAAAATGCAATGCAAATTAAAGTTCAAGGAGCCTAGAAGAAAACTGCTTTAGCTTTAGGCTTTCAACCAAGCAAAAAAGAGTTAAAATTTTATTTCAAACAGCAGTTCTATCATTTGCTTTCCCAGTACTAATGAACGCCTCCTGCATGTTTCCCCAGATAAGGCTGTGATTCACATAGCAGGCATACCCCAGAAACTCAAAAGGTCAAAAAGATGGCAACAAAGAATTCTGTTAATATTACCTAGAATCCGCTCTGTTCCTTTGGCTATTTTAGTAGCAGTAAATAACTCTCTACGTTTTCTGACCTAAGCAGTTCCATTTGAGAAGCTTCCCAGGCTAGATGTTTCTAAAATGTTACCAAATGATTAAACACAAATCCTCAAGTGGAGAGAGGAGGTTTTATTAAATATCCCAGAGCAATGCTGTCTGCCCACACTTATGCCCATGTCTGGCTGCTGGCTGATAAACGCCTTGGCTTTAAGATATTACTTATTAGCATGCCTGTATATTTCCACCTCACACAGTCACCCAAGGGTGATTGCTATCTGTTAATTGAATTCCGTGCCAGCAACTGTGTCTTTGTGTGTCTGCCATTATAATTTCGAGGATTGTGACTTCATTTCCTATTTACAAGTTGCAGTGATGAAAAAGTGTATTTATTTATATATAAATAAACTCAACACTTTTGTAGCTATATGGCAGGAGGTGGGTGGAAGTCACATGTGAAATGCACGGGTGTGTCCAGTTTTTTGCCTTCCTTTTTCTCTTTCTTTTTAAAGGCATTCCACTTTCCACCTGAAACAGAGCTGATGTGATGGACAATATCATCAGTGATAGAAGAGGGGGTCAGGGGAACAGAATGAGAGTCTTAAGTTTAGAGCAGAGCAAGCTGAGACTGTAGAACTGCTTGGGTTGATGCCTTCCAAGCACTGGGTGCTATGGTACAGCCTTACTGCAGTAATGATTGGCACATCTAACACATTTCAGTCAAGCATAGTTGCCTTCGTCAGAGTGGTTTATGGAATGCTTCTCCCATTGTTCTAGAGGAGAAAATGTGATGTGCACATTGTTTGGCTCTCCCAAGGCCACTCTGTGAGACTGAGGTGGGAGTAGGGGAAGAAGGAAGCCAGCAGAAGAGCCAGGACCCCAGTGACATTTCAGCAACGACTGGTAGGTCTGAGCTCTGGCCCTGGATTTTAGCCTCAGATAGCTTTTGCTGGCCTCCAGAAAGGAGCTGAAACTTTTGAGAAGACATTAATCCTTTTGAGTTTGGACAAATCTTTGAGCAAACAAAAGAAACTCCTGAGCCACCAACCACAGTTGGCTGCCACTGCAGGAAAACTTGGTCTATAATCCCTTTCATAAACACACTGAGATCCACTTCATAATCCCTCTTGGCTTTCTTGCCCCTCGATATGTCTGCAGGAACTTTGTTCAAAAATCTCAGTCCCTGGAAGATCAGAAGCTGATTTCTCTATTAAGATGCCCAAGAAGTGGCTAGTAGAAAATTAAATGTAAAAATCTTGGAAGGGGTAGCGGCTACCTCAGGCTAAGGGTCTGTGGAAAACCAGGGTGATCTCTTTTACCCAACCAATTAATGTTTCACAGAAAAAGCAGTCAGGCCTACAGCCAAACAAGTCCTTGTTGCAGTGTGCTGTATAGAGGTGGATTTCTTACTACCCATATTACACTTCTGAGCATGCCTGTTATGAGCACTCCTATTTCCAAATATCTCCAAAGAGAGCAACTGAGTAATGAATTGAAGAATCCCAGTCTGTTATGTCAGAGCCTAGCCAGACATTGTTTATTTAGTAGAAAATGCTATGAAAGCGTTGCTTTTTAATAAAACTCTTAATATTTCCTGATACTTGTCTATGTGAGAGTCTGCTTCATCATTGTTTTGCTTTAACTTTTTCCATAATCAGAATGTGCTGAGACACATGACAATTAATGTAAACACCTAGGAAGTTATGAAATGTTTTGTGAACTGGAAATAAAAGATTACTGGAGTCCAACCTGTCCTCAGTTTAAGAGAACTTCTATTTAGTCTGTTTTTATAAGGACATTATCAATATGCAGGACACATGTTGCTATAAATTAGCTTTAGGAAATTTTAACTGTAGGCAATTGTATTCATCATATTCATCACTGATTCAGCTAACACTAAAAAAAACTGGCTTCAAATATCTTCTCTTTGGGCAACAAATACTCTATAAATTGTATTATTTTAAAAATGAAATACAGTTACTGTTTTCGGAGTAACTTCCAAGGACAAATTGTTTGCAGTGTAATAGGTTGAACAAAGGTTGCCATCTATTATTGAGATCACTCAATAATCTTTAGATTTATTTTGGCTGCTTATAACTTGGGAAAACTTTATCCACTTAAACAGATTTTTTTATTTTTTTTTAAGATTGGCTGTCATCCTCATAGCAGTTATAAATTCTGTTGAAATTAAGTTTCTGGAATTTGCTTCTTTTCTTAAAATATAAGAAACCACTGTGCATGTACAAGTGCCAATAAACACATAATTGTTAAAACCCAAACTTATTGAAGCCTTCTAATAATCAAACTGGTCAATGTCAGAATTAACAGGATTGAAAGGTTTCAAGGATATTGTGCAGAGGATTTGATAATATTTAATTCATGAATAGCAAATAAAAATAATATATGCTCTGAAACTGAAATGAATGAAATCAGGCCTACACTGAAACAACCAGCAGTGAGAAAAAGTTTCTCCAGATTTTGAATTGCTCACTTTTTTTCTGTCAAAAATATCATCACAAACAAAATGCTCCTATGAAGCATTTCAATTCTGACAAAGCAGCATTTCCTGGTGGAAGACATTCTGGTCAGGAAAACCTTTCAACACAGTGTACTTCAGGCTCAGTCTTTGATTATATGAGAACACAGTGCTCTTTCAAATGTCTCAAATGCAAAATTAGTCCTGCTCGGTGTATGGCTCCAGACTGAGAGGTGAATTAGTGCAGGGCGTTCTCTTGCTGCAAGCTCTTGCTGTTGGAGTGGGAAAATCAGAAACATGCTCGCTGAGCCAGGTCAGTTGCTTAGGTGACCAAATCCAGGAAAAAGTCCTTGCCTGGGAAACATTATAAATTTGCCTTGGTCTGATCCCAAGGCTTGGCTGGAGCCTTGGTCAGAGCCTTGGCCTGTGACACAGTAAGGGGCACACGCACCCATTGCAGCTGAAGGGGACAGCCAGAGCATGGCTAGTGAAGGCCATGGTATAAGGCACATGTGTAAAACTGGGGCTTGAAATAGGATTGCACCTTACCTCTGATGCTCCATAAGTGTGGGTGCTTGTCTTTGCAATGCTGATATTGTTTGAATCTGTTATTTTTGTTGTATAACTGTATATAGTACATAATTACTCATTATACATTACTGCACATGCGACTCTGCAGACAATGTGTAGACATTAAATCTTAGCTGAGTGATTGAATAGAGGGTACAGTAAAAATAAATATCCATGTATTTTGTAAATATTTGCATAATGAGCTATTTAAATGCAAGAGATTCTAACATATGTAAGCAATTGGAAATACTCTATGTGTGTAAGTCTAAAGTGGATGTAAAAATATACACAATCTCTTGTAAAATCATGTGATTTAGTAGTCAGACACAGCATATTTTTTAAGGCTTTATATATAACTATTATGGATTGTAAATACCCATTGTATCAAAAACACATTGCTCGGTACAATTAGTCAGTAAACTGTATGACTGACAGTTTTGGATGACAAAGACAGTGCAGTAAAAGGACAGTGACTCCAGTTACAGTGAGAGCTCTGTGGTCTGCAGACTCAAGGCATCCAAATGGTCACAGGACTGACTCTAAGCAATCCCAGTTTAACAAGCAACAGAGGATGCAATTTTCCTCTTGTTAAAAAGCTGTCATGTAATGTGCTGTGGAGCTTCTCCCACAAAACCTTCTTCCAACTCACTGTACAGCAGTCTGTGCCAAGGGAGCTGAGGAGCTACCTCCACCTCAACTGCTGGCTTTTCTGGTCTTAGTCCAGTCTGAGACTTCTGGAGCAGTGTGCCAAATGGCACCTTAAAGAGGCCCCACAACCTTAGCCATAGTGTAATGTAACTCAGCACAGTTTTTACAAAGGAAGTGTCGCAGTGGAGGATGGAGGGAACAAAATTACTTTCAAAGTGAAATCTTTTCTTCATGTTAATAACCAGCCTGAGCTAGCTGTCAAGGAGAGAAACAATGAGCATTTTACTTGGTAGCTAGGCTGCACTCTGACTAATTATTGTTGCTGTAGAAAGGACCTGTTCTCTCTGCCTCTGCACTCAGGGTCGAGGCAGTCAGATCAAATCCACAGCCACAGCCCTGCACTCACACCTGATGAAAGAAAGCGAATAGTGGATTGCTGCTGCCATCTCCCTCAGGCTTCATGACTCAAAGGGATGCTGCTACAGGATGCATCCCACCTCCTGTAGAGCACTCCATAGCTCTGTGGTGGAGGGGATGAGTGGAACATTCCCCGCTTTGGGAGACACGGTTCCCAGGTGGTACCCCTGCTGCCTCTGCTGTGATTCAACACCACAATCAGCGTCCTAAACAACTTCTATTGCAACACTTCAGTCCCGGGAACTTCCTAACATGCTAAACTCCTGGCTCCTGAGCAGTTAATAAATGTTTGAGTCACTGAGGAGCTAATTTAAGATAGCCCACAATAACGGGGTGTGGCAAATAATTGGTGGACTGAAGAAATGGAAGATAGTATGAGTTGCCTGGGTGTGGGTGTTTATGTGAGGCATAGGGAGCAATTTTTGACTTAGAGGCTAAGTTATCTGGGCCAGATTTAAGGCTATGGAAACATAGTATGAATTTTGGGAAGAGAAGCAGTTAATTTCATTCTCTTCTATGGGACATTTAGTTTCGACATTAAACTCAAACACATTTTCATTAGTAATGCTCCCAGTCCTCAGGCAGCTCTGAATTTTTAAAACCTCCTTTTCAAACTCCTACATTGCATTCCAAACAGGTTGTGTCCAACTCATGACAAGCCCTGCACAAAAATAAATATTTTCTGCACAGGCATTCCACATGCTTGGAGGCAGAAAAAAGGGTTTTCTGAAATGCCACACACAAGAAAGCCATTTGGGTTGTGGGGGAGAGTCTCTCAGTGTGCAAACCACAATCACAGTCTTATTTCATACACTTTCCAACAATCAGCCCACAAAGCTAACACTCCTCTGAAATGCTTTTAAGATATTTTCTACTCACCTGGAATAAAGATAACATTTACACTGCTCTTTCTCATTGAGCAGCTATTCTAAAAACCAAGATGTGTTCTTGCCTAACCTATTTCCAAAGGAAACTTGAGCAGCTAAAACCCATACCTTCTGCAGACCAAGGAAAAGGAACAGTATTCCACCCCTTTCTCATTCTCATATTATGTTATTATTCTTTTTAATTATTATTAAAATAAACTTTAATTAATATAGGGCAATGTGACAGAGTCAGGAACCTCCCTTTTCTTTTCTCCACTCCCAAAAAAGGCTCTGAAATTAAATTGTTCTGTTAGAGGAAAGCATTCCAAACCTTCATCACAGACAAACATGTGAGCAGGAAATGCATTTGACAAAGCCTGCGTAACAAAAAAAATTCCCATTCCATGTATCAGACTCTTTTCCAGTCTTCTCTCTCTCTCCCAGTATCACTTGTATGACTAGTACCTGCCTCAAACCAATGCTCTTTTTCTGTTTCTGCACCTTCACCCTCACTAGCGGGATTTAAAATCATTCAACAAACTTTGTCTCTGGTGGAGCAGTGTTCATCTCCACAGGATGGACACAGAAAATGGACACTGACATGCCTGAATCTTGGGGGGCTGGCTTCAAGCAGGTATGTGTCCTCATGTTTGTGAAGATGAGTTAAAGACAGGCTGAAAGCAATCAGACGTAGCTTCTTGTTCAGCAGGTAGGGACAGACACCTTTCTTGTCGAGTCTGAAGAAGGAAAGGTCGTGCATTTTAGAGGCAAAGGATCTGGGTCTACACTAGCAGCCCTTTATAGTCCAGCAATGAAAGGTCTAATTGAGGCTGTATAATTATCTCTTCATGATATAAAATGGAATGTGTACTCCCTTGGTGGATACCATTGATGAAAAGCCAGTGTGGGAAAAGGCTGAGATATACGGCAGGATCAATTTTATTTCTAATGGTTTTTAACATTTCATCTATACATTTAACAGGCTGAAGCAGGGGGAAATAAATATTATGTTAGTGACTGTGTCATGGAATAAGGCTTTGCTTTTGATTAAAAAAATAAAAGGAAAACAACCATCACCATTTTATGGCTATCATAATTTGTTTCACATACATTTTTTTCAATACTTAGGTGTACTAAAATATTTAAGTGGTGAATAAAAATACCTATAGACTTATAAAGAGATTTTCAAATCTGCTGGACAAATACTTGAAGAATGTGGGTTTATTTGATGTTAATTGTCTTGTAATACTTACAGGAGTCAATATAAAAAAGATAGATATATATATAGTTACACATACAATTATCTCTTTATCTAGAGACTACTTCCATATAGCAAAAATGTACTAAAAATATTGATCTGAAACATTATTTTGCATTGCTGTTTCTTATTTTTTTTTATATTAACAATATTTGCCTCCACATAAAGTCTATTTTGCTGATTTTATTGGCACATGGTGCAAACTGAAATCACAAACCGAGACACAAATTCGGGTTCAGACACCAGTCTTAAATTCCACCTCCCCCCACCCCCTGCCCCTACAGAGCAGTTTAGACTTCACGCTTAAAGAACCAGAGAGACAAAATCTTAATTAATGTGCCTTTTTTTTTTTTTCATTTTAGCCTGTGGAATATATGCACCAGGCTGGAGGCAAGAGTACATCTTTTATATGATAGCATACAATTCAATCTCTTAAATATCAGACATCAATACCATTAATGGTGTAAATAAATAAATAAAGCAAGATGAAATAAAAATCTGACATGCATCATGTCTAGGGGCCTTGGTTATATTTTGAAACTGTAAACCTTGGGTAAGGATCAAGAGTTTTCTACTGAAGATTTTACCCAGTGGATGTTTACTTTTCTGCAATGTAATTTGATGCTGCTGCTGGTTTTGTCATCAATACATTAAAAGTTAAATTTATGTCAGCTCAGACAGATCAACTATCAGATGTTGCTATTAGCTTTGACACCAAAATCATTAAGAAATTGCCATCATGTAAATTAATTATCAGAATTGTATTGGCATGAATGCACAATGATATTACTCATGGAAATAATTAAAGAAAATGCACAGTGAAAAATGTATTAGAATAATGGCACAAAATGTCATTATTCTGGCTTCTTGACAACTAGATACTATTAGTTTTCAGCAAAGTGAACTTTAAGGTTAACTGAAAGAGTCAGGGAAGTCCAATGCAGAGCTCTTATTTGTGCCTTAATTTATTCAGTATATGAGACTGAATAAACAGGAGTGAAAACTAACATTTTAAACTTGTCAAATAAAACTTCATATATCACTCTAGGAGAGATTACAACCAACCAACGAACCAACCAATCAACCAAAAAATCTGAATCAAAACAAACACAAAGCAGCAGAATTACTTATAGCACTCTTATCCAAATACATATGTTCTTTTGTTGTTGCCAACGTCAGGTCTCAAGGGACCTCAGGCACAGCAAAGTTGTTAAAATGCTAGGATTTTTGTGATCACAGAGGAGTAATAATTAACACAAAAGTATTTAGGCTATCACCTTCCACCCCCTACACAAAAGGTCACTATTACTGATCAGTGCTCAGGGAGAAAGAGTTGTGATTACAGGGCATGTATATGTTCTCTTAATTTAATGTGTAATGGACTGAGTGAGTTTTTTATCAACAGCAAAAGACTGTCCACTCTAATAGAATAAATATTACTAACAACTCAGTGGTGCATGCCAGCTTACTCATCAGCTGGACACATTTCTTTTAAATGTCTCTCTCCATTCCCTCTCAAGTCAATGGAAAAGCTCGCTCTCTCTCTCTCAGTCATAGTTTTGTACTTGATCCAGAAATTATCTTATAGAAATAATGAAAAGAGGCAGTAATTTCTGGGCTTCTTGTCTTCCAGCTCACATCTTTACTAGACTAAGCACACCCCATTACTCCCTCCAGCACAGAAGTTCACATCCTAAAAATAAAATTCAATGTTTTAAAAAATTAAAGTACGGAAGGAAGAAGCCTTATTTACGTTCCTGTAGAAGGCCAATCCTAATGACATTTGAAAAAAAAAGGAATATTTCCAGGATATAAGTGGAGGGCTAGGAAACAGGACATCTCTGAGCTGTTTACAGCCCTATCCTTGTTCTCCTACATAACTTCAGGCAAGTCACTTAAATGACTTGCCTTAAATTTTTCTCCTGTTGCCAAAGTGCTGACAACAAAGAGAGCACAAAAAGATGTGGTGAAGAATCCACAGTTAAAATGCCAAAAGTCGCTCCATAAATTGAGTCAAGCTACCTAACCATGCACAAACCAACAAACCCTAGAAATGTCTCTGAAAATTTGTAGAAGAGTCATTTGTGACCTAATGTCCAAAGTCTTCAGCTGGGTCTGCCAGCATAGACTCCTGCATGTCTGAGGAGTCACTTGTAAATCAGTATTTGGAGCCTCGTTGTCACAGCACTCTCTAGTCTTGGCATAACAAGTCTCAACTCAGAAATGGAACACAACAGGCAGGCAATCTACGTGGCACTGGTACCAAAGGTTTGGGTGCTGTCTAGGCCTCCTGGCAGTCCAGAGGTCTTATTTTCTCTGGTTTGCACTGGGGGATAGGGAGAGACACAGACGAAAATATTTTAGGGCAGTCAAAGTTTCTGGGAGAAATTTGGGTCATAATTAATATGAGGGCAATGGCAAAAGTAATTTTAAGAAAACACTTTAAAACTATTTATGGATTTCTTTAAACTTTATAAGTTGCCTTGGGGTCAGCTAGCTTTTCAGGTGTGCTTTGACTTTTTATGGTGAAATACAGACATTTTACTTGAAACAGTTTGTTTAATGATGCCCTGAGCCTTTTAATTCTGTTTAACAATCTAAGCTTTGCTTCTAATCCATCAATAGATAGGTCAAACTTGTACCCATAATTTAAAGTTATGTTAATAAGATCTATGACATGTCTTGCAACATTTTATTGATAATATATAATATATTACAAGTATCATGAGCTTGCAGAGCTGCTGTCACTCAGGGCTTTTGCACATAAGGTATTGCATCTCCAAAGCATGCTGCTGCAGTGAAGAAAGGACTTTAAATAAACAGGCTGGCACAATTCTGCCTTCAAAGGGACAGTCTATAAATTCACAAACAAGATTTACCATGTAATTCAAGCCTGAATCAACACAGGACTTACACTGTGTAACTAAGAAGGGACACGCCATGTGGTAGGGTGTTTGTAGTGGGGGCAGTATTGTAATGCATAGGTTGTTTTTCAGGCACATCTTTTTTACATTGATTGACACCTCCCATTTGCAGTCACATACCAGCACCAAGACTAACTGCAATAATTGCTACACAATAAATTTATACAAGGAAAATATTGTGTGCCTATTTAGTGCTTTTTAATGTAATTTAGCAGCTGGGGGTGAAAAAAAAGATGGCAACAACAGCATCATGTGACTTCAATTCTCCATGCAACATGGCAAAACAGCTTCTGCACTACATCTGTGAGGCCTTGGAGGTACAGTAGCTGCATCTGGATTAGATTGAACATCTGTAAATGTACTAGCTTACTTATAATTTATAGCCACATTTACTTGTGTGAGTTTACTATGTCCTACAGATGATATTTTTCACTCCCCTGCTGTTTGTTGAGGGTATAAAACCTTCCTGGGAAAGGGCAGACGGTACATTACTTAGGGAGCAATAAAACCCTGCAGAGACAGTCTGTGTGACATCATTTGAAGCTGTATTTCACTCAAGAAGTTGCTTATTCTCCACCCAAAAATATAGCAATGAAATGAAATCTACTAAGAATCAGCTTGCTTTTTTCATACATATATATATATATATATATATATAGTAAAAAATAGTTAAAATTACAAACAATACAGGATACATTTATCCAGGGGTTAGGACACCCAAAAATACAACTCCCTCCAAAGAGTTAATCCATGTCTGTGTTACAGCACCAGTATTTGTTGTTGTTATATGATCAACAGAAGTCCTGGCTCAAGTCACCCACCCTCAGAGCTGTCCCTGACTTTCAGAGGTCAAGATCATCTTACGTCTCATCTTCTCCTACATGAGTGAAGGAAACGTGTTCTCTCCAGCTCCTTTGATCTCTGCCTACAGTGCTGCTGTTTGACAAGTAAGGGTGTATTAAGAATGGGATCTGCTAACCACAGATACAGCAAAATCAAATGTAACCCCCTGCAAGCTGAATAGGAGTTGCCATTAAATTCTACTCAATTAAACTCAATTCATGAGTCCTGTTTAAAACCAGAACAGAATCACACAGGTGGAAGATGCATAGTGTGCCTGTCCTTCAGAAATATTTCCTGCAGTTTTAGCTAGTGTTAACTGGAAGATTTCTGACCCGGGTTGGCTTGGAGAGCAACACTGCAGTTTCTTTCCTAAGAAGCAATGTTACAAATTATCATTTGCTACTAATTGAAAAGAAGGGATTATGGACAAGTGCTTGGAGCAGCCTGTTAAGGAATGCAACTCCTCCTGCAGTCCTTTCTGGGCAAATAATTTTAACCCTTGAGCACCTGAGACTACAAACCTGTGAAGCAGTCACTCCCACAAGAGTGCTGGGTTTAAACACATATTTTTAAAGAGCTGTTTGATTTGCAGACACACCTTACTCTAAACCAGAAAATATCTTCTAGCCAGTCTCATGGGCTGTGAGATAGCAAGGAAAAGAAATAATGCTGAATGGCCAGCAGAGGCACTGGTGTCTGTAGTGCTGGGGACTGCTACAATTACAGTTTGTTCTTTCAATTATCCTCTCCAAACACGCAGAAAGTGTCACACATCCTCACTGCTCTTCCTGCGCTCACACTGTCCCAACACAACCAGTGATCTCAAGAGAGAGCCTGGCTGCCTCAAGGTGACCCAGACAGGACCATGGTGAGGGCCAAAGCCCTTATGATGTATTATGTGAAACAAGGATGGAAGCAGCCTGTGGGCTGTTAGAAGGGACTACTGGGACCTTGAGCTGCTTTGGACTCATTTCTTTACTATGATTTTTTCTACCAAACCCACTTTTTCTTTTCAGTTCACGTTGCAAGAGCACTACCTTATTCAAGCAGATTTTGAAGAGGTGTACTTGAAGTGATGAGCTTGGCTCTGCTGCAGAGCAAATGGGCCAGATCTCTCTAGTCCCTCTCATCTCCCCCTTGCACCAAAGCATGAAAGTGGGTTAGCAGGCCCCCTAAAATGGTGACTTCATCCATCTCACAGCTCCTCTCCCCAAAGTCATGACACTTGCTTAGTCCTTCACCTCAGTCCTCCTTGGCATGATTTCAACACAGGAGCAATATCTGCCAGGTGAATCCAAGAATGCCCAGCCACCTGGCCATGCTGGAGAGATGGGATGGAACAGGACAGAATGGGATGGAAAGCAGGGTACCCTGGCAGCAAAGGTCTCCTCATTTTAGACAGAAGGATCCTGATTTACACAATCAGAGACAAAAGCATAATCAACCCTACTCTGATTAATTGTAGTGGAAATGGTAAGGAGCTATTAGGGCAGCAGTCAGGAGAGCTTAAAACTAAATATAACCTGCAGGAGGGGAAGAGAGGATGAGTCTTTGAAAACACTTTTCTGAAGTGAAACGAGAACTGAGGAAAGGTTTTCCTCTCTTCTCCCCACTCTCCCAGTCTATGCAGTGAAATCTCTCTCAGATAAAAGTGCCACTCGTGTCCTTGGGATGAACAGCTGGGACCATCCTGCTATCACCTCCCTGCACTTCCTCACCACTTTAAAATTAGCATTGTTGTGATCAGGCAGCAGCAGAAGAAATGCTCACCCACTGCTTGCCACGGCGTTCAGAGCTGATCACTAAAGCAGCACCTGCCTCCAGGAGCCGGGGAGTTTGCAACACCCCGGATCTCCAGCAGCTCGGGACTGGGACTTGCTGTGCGAGCAGAAGGCTTTCACCCACCAGAGAGCTCCTGCTGCTGCTGGCACCGCCTCACGTCTGCCGGGGCTGGCTCCACTCTCGCTGTGAAGCAGCCGGGGAGGCAGAAGTGACTCCACAGTCATAAATAGCAGAGCCGGTCTGAGCTGAGGAAGATGATTCAATGAGATATTTTGGTCGCATTTTTACGAAGGCAGCAAGACTCTCTAGAGAAGTTATTTTTAGTGGGTTGAGACCCATGATATTCATCAGTAGGCACACACACTGCCAGTGCAGGAAACATGTAGAGGAAAACCACTCTGAGGGTGTATCCAGACTAGGTGGAAAGTGGAAGCCAGAGAAGGGCTTCTTGTAAATTCTGAGCTCCAGAAGCTTCATGGAGCAGATTTCACAAAGAGACTTCAGGAACATGAAAAGTCCATTCAGCCCTTCCTGGCTCATCCTGATAAATGCTTCGTTTCTGGTTTAACAGCAAATTGAAATTGATTAAGCCAGCATCAATATTGTCCTACAAGGTACAGAGAAGCTAAACTCATTTGGGATAAATCCCAAGAAAGAGCAACATTCATGCACGCAAACAGACACACACCATTTAAAATAGATTCATCTGGGATGCATAAAACCTGGAAAACATTCATTAGGACTGGAAAAGGAAATGCTATTAATCAGCTCTAGGCTTCTTTTTACTCAGTGGAAGAAAACTGCAGTCAGATAATTTTTTTAAACACACATAAACTTTTAAAATTCTCATTGGAAGAATTAGCCAGCTAACTTGCTGTAAATATGAGGAAGTGGGGAAAGAAGCAAATGAAAGGGGTTGGGGGCCAGATTATTTTTATTTTTTAATTTGCATTCAACAGGAGAAAGATTTATGCATGAGATGCAAATTGCTATGCGTTATTTACACATCTGAAGAAAAACAAATCTTGAATGTAAATGCTTAGAGGGCATATTTTTTAATATGAAAGTGGTAACATTATTAAAATGTTTATAACTCCCACACTGTTTAAAGGAGATTAAATTGGGGAAAAATGAGCCCTTTTATTTAAATTATAGAGTCCTCACTAAATATTAGGGCAGAAATCAAATACAAACATCTGTGTGTTTCCATTCTTGAGAGTCTTTAAGAGCAATTTGTTCACCTTGCAGTTGGTCCTATCCAGAATATCCCAGTGGGTAAGCAACTGGAGAAGGCAACAGCCAATTACAGCATTTCTGTTTCCATTGTGAAATACTACGCATGTCTCCAGACAATTAAGAAACAGAAGTACAATTTAAAAACAAGTCCACTCCAAAAGCAGTCCAGTTTAGGTAGTAGGATATATATGACCTGTAGCTGAACACTCCCCTGAGAATGAGGTGAATAGCTCTGAAGCCTGCATTGAATGAGCAAACAAAGCTAAAAATCAGGAAGAAAATAGCAAGAATGTGAAAAAGATGAGATAAGAGCAAGTGATGGCACCGAGAAGACACAGCATTGCTTAGTTGATCTTTATCACTGAACTGTGCATTTTCCACTTCTCTTTGGAAAACGTAAAGGAGTTCTATTGTACTAGTACTGCTCAATCTTTCATGTATTCAATTCTGGAGGCAAAAGGCTATTATATATGTTTTTACCAAGAGAAAATCAAGGCAATAAGACCTGAGTTATCAAATCCATATATGTGCTTGACTCCTGTCAGCTTCTAAAACCTTCGATTATCTGCACCCCAGCCTCATTAAAACACAAAGAGGTTTGGGTGCCTTGAAGCCCTTGCCATTTTTGAAAAAACAACTTGCAATGCTGTCAACCAGAGGGGCTCGAAAGCTGTGAGACTAAAGTACATAAACTGAAAAATAACCACAGAATTGCCATTTTAGCTTTCTTTTTGACTTTGTGAGAAGCGGGTGGAGGCTGTTCTTTTCCTTCAGGTGCCCTGTGTGAGATGGACCTTAGAGTCACCTTTTCTTTGCAGAGCACCTCTCACCAGTGGGCACGCTAGAGTGAGACCTGAGCACACCAAAACAAGTGTTCTTGTAACACAGAGCAGTGACTGCCCACAGCAATTGCTCTCCAGCAGTTCTGCCCCCCACAGAAAGAAATCAGTGGGAGTCCAGGCTGTGTCCTGCAGAAGGAGGCTTGCAAGCACAAATTTCAAAAACTGAATTAAAACTTTCATATAGTACACCAAAAATTCAGCAGAGGGCTGAGAGAAGGAATGAGGGACATTTCCTATCATATCTCCTATTAAATCAGGCAATGGAATGTTGACTGTGATTAAGAGTGGTCAAAAGGAAAGGAAACCAAACCATTAGTCATGACCACTTACTTTTTTCAATGTCAGTTCATAAACACATTAAAGACAAGTGAGAAAGCACCCACTTTTGCGGCCAAAGACAAGGAGCAGGGTTTTGTGGTTGTGGTTTTTATGGCTATCCACATGGATAATTCACATCATGTTTTTGTTGATCTTTTAATATTTATGTCCAGATGCCACTGTAAGCTTCCAGATGTTTTTGCATAGACATCAAAAATGTTTGCATAACAATTACCCAAAGAAAGTTTGAGGCATTTTCAAAGGGCTGAGAATGACAAAAGACAAAGTGGTTTTTGTTGCTAAAATATTTTTCTCTTTTTCTTCTCTAATTTTTACTTTATTACTATTATCTATTATTATATATTGTTATCTAGTAGTAATAGTAGTAGAAGTAGTTCTTTATAGACCATTTGTCAGCCTACTAACCGAAAGTGGAACCAGTCCATCTACTCTGAGTGTCCTGTTTAGGTGCTGCCTCTGAAAATTTTAGGTTTTTGATGCCAGATGTCTCCTACATTTTCTAGCAAGTACAAATAATTAGATACCTTCACAGGTGAGGGTGTTCTATCTGTATGACTTAATCACCCCTTCAGTGTCCACTGACCACAGAGGATCTAGATATTCCTGAGGTTTAAGCCACAAATATTCCACTGCAAAAGAGAAGAGACTGAAGGAGCAGGAGCTAGTATGTTCCTGCTGGCCTTTTGGATTCAGTCCTGAAGCAGTGGGCTCTGCCTTCCTGCCCAGCGTCACAGCACAGTCTTTCAGGAAACTTCACAGACACCCCTGGGGAAGGAGGTGTAAGTGAGCTGCCTGTTCATCTCTGCTTTCACTGCCCCACAGCTCTGGCTCATAGAAAAGTGCCCCAGAGCATCTGCTTCCAAGAACAGATAAGCAACTAAAACAGAGCCATCGTAGTGCATTCAGGCTAATTAGGAAATTATCTAACACTTGCTAGTGTCTGCAGGGAAAGGAATCCTAGGAAGTCAGTGCTGGACCACAGACAGGGATTCTAGATGAGATGCAGACTGTATGGGTGGGAGTTAGGTGGGCTTAACTCTTCAATTTATCTGTGTTCTGGCAACTGTAAAACAACCTCCTGCTTCCCTGTGGTTCTGCATTTTGTTGGGAAAAAATCCCCAAACACCTAAAAGCAAATGTAATCCAAGTGCCAAGTGTGGAGGAAAAGAAACAAAACCTACCTTAATATTAATAATTATATCATATGCTTGAACAAGACAATGAAAAAAGATCGGTGTTCCTCTAGAGTGAGAAGATAACACAGGGAGGTGATTAGTTTAGCACCAATGCTCAAAGTGACAGTCCAGCTACCAAGTTCAGTGCTTCTGTGAGACAAAACAGGCGGTCTTGTTCTTTATGTGCTCTGGGTGTTTGCTGCAGTACATACTTTGGTCCCACAAATAATCAACAAGAGTTTTGCCAGCAAGTTTAACAGGGCAAAGATTTTCCTTTGGCCAGCAGCAGCTTCAGTCAACCACACTGCTCTTGTGAACTGGTGTGTCCCTGGATTTGCCCACAGAGCTCCACAGAGACAGAGGCGGGTGGCAAACATGACTGCATGAATTATATTTACATTTAGTCAGCTACAAGTCAAATTACGCCATAATGTACTCAGGGAAGGATTTTTACTGAGAAACAAATATTAAAGTGTGAGAGTGTTTGTCAATATTTTCTGTTAATTGACTAAGGATTGAAAACATATATCTACATCACAGACGGCCGTGTGAAGTAGAGATAGCCAACAGCTCTAAACTGGCTTAGATACCAGAAGAAATATGTCTGCAGCAACATTATTTCAAACTCCCACTCAGTTAGAACTAGCTCAGGCATCTCCCTCGGTTACCTTGTAACCTGCAGTATATTCTGATGCTATGATGTGGAGAGAAATTGAAGAGAGCAAACAGCTGGGAAACCATAAGATAAATTTAAAGTTATTTTTCAGAAAAATATATCAGAACTTGCTAGTGAAATTATTTCTGAGGCACATCTTTTCTAGTCTCAGCTCAACTCTCAGCTCAAAAATTATGTTAAAAAAAATGAAAAGGGATTAATCTGATTAACATCAGGAAATCCATACAGATTTTTTCAGCAACGTTACTGTCAAATGTCTTAAGTGCATAAAACCAAACACAAAGACCTCTAAATGCAGTCTGCAACCTTTAAAAGGAAAAACAAACTAAACCACATCTGAAAACTGTGGGTCAGGTGTTCAGCTCCTGAGAATCACTGTGGTTTCCTTGAGTCCAGTGAAGCAAAGTTCCCATGCATCAGCCAGAAAAACTGTAATGAGGTGCACCAGTCATTGTATTAAATGAAATCAAGTTCCTCACAAGCCTTCTGAGAATTGATGATTCTCAGGCAAGTCAGGTGTCTTACCTAAATTATCTACCCCCAAAATTTATGGATTTCATCTCACAAAAACAGCCACCCCTGGAAGCTGCACTTACTGTAGCCACTGCCAGCACAGACCATGAAACTCCATTTTATGATTCTCAGCAGAAGAACCACCTTTTGTTGTTTGGCATTTGCTAATGATTAGTCCCAAGTCAAGAGAACATTTTTTTACCGTAGCACTGACTTGAAGCAAGTTGCATTTTTCTCTCTGTTTATCACAATTATTTTTTTTATCTTCCCTTGAAACATCAGGCTTTGATCATTGTTAGGGACTGATTAACGCGCAAGCTGGACATGAGACGTCCTCTGGGAAGGCAATTCTTATGGTTCATTTACAGTGGTGACAACCTGTTTGCATCCTACTTTAAGGGCCCATTTCATGGTGCAGTAGTGGCCAAGAGGCCTGTCCCTGGAAATCTATAATTGTCATATGGGAAGCAAGACAAAACTTTACCTAGTCAGACTGCCAAGGGAAGTGATGGAGTTTAATTGTGAACAGGCTGATAGTGCTGGGCTCACAGTTGGACTAGATTATCTTTAAGGTCTTTTCCAAACTTGACAATTCTATGATTCTATTTATGACTACTCTGCCTGCTTTGGTCCTGCCCAGTGCTCCCAACTTGTCATGGCAAGCAGTTTGACCAAGGTTCAAACTGAAGGGCATGTGCACATGCTGAAAGCCTACAATATCCGGTGAACGGTTCATTTAGTAATGTTTTCTTCCTTTGGTTTATAGTGTTTCTGAAAACAAACAGTGTTTAGCAATGAAAAATAAGTTGCACTATAACATCAGTAACCACAGGATTAAAGTGACTGAAGCTCTTTTAAATAAAGGACACCAAGGAGGTATGGGCTTATCTATAGCTGTGCACCAAAATTATGCCAATTCTTCCTCCCCTTTGCCACTTCTAGTCAGGCAGGAGCTCATAAAAGAGGCCAAGGTGTAAAAGGTCTGGTAGGATAAAGCTGCCCAGAGAGTCATATGAAAGAAGGGAGCCACATCTCTAGGCTGCAGTTGATAATAATGTCTCTTTTAATCAGGTGTTTGTCCTGGCTGTATCACAGCATCAGGGTCTCTCTTCTGTGCCATGGCCCTCAGGAGACTTTCACCTGTGTTGAGCCCTTGTGGTACAGCTCAAGGGAGGGACCACAACAGGGTCCTGTGCAAACACTGGAGGTATAGCCCAGGGCACAGCAGGTTGTGGGGGAAAGGATTGTATAGTCCTCAGTTACAGCCCTTAATGGTTTATCTCTTATTTTCTTACAGGTCTAAAAAGGCATTTGAAAACTTTCAAACCAGGAAAAAAAAAAAAGAAAAAAAAAAGGGATAAAAAATAACTTCAATTGCAAATAGTGGCATAAAACCTGTGGCATTCAGTCAGCCTTTTTCTACCAGGTAGTAACTTCACTGGCTGTTTTTAAAAACTGTTGCCTTGCCCTGTTAGATTCAATAGCTGTCACATGATTAATGTGCTGGTGTCTTATTAAGTGCTGTGCTAGAGGAGCTTCTGTACTCACCACCACCTCCCTTCTCTCACCCCTTTTGTAAAAACCTCAGTACAATCCTGCTGCTCTGACTGGAGGGTACTGCACCTTCTGACAAAACATCATAAAGAGCAAAGAATTACCATTTCCAAGTAATCCATCCCATAAATCAACCCTCAAATTTTGTTCTGAGGATGGTGAGGTACTCTGCGAGTTCTCCCTGTGTTCACATTCACAAAACTGTCTGTCTTCAGAAAGAAGACAGAGAAGAAAAGGGGGTGGGGGAGAAATCAGGAATAGCTAAATCATTCCAGCATCTGATTGATCTTATCTGGACCTCCCTGGCTGCAACAATAATTTGAGACTGTTGAAAATTGCCACCTTATCTGATTTATGGTCTTACCAGCTGCTATTTTATCAGGGCCCAGCTGGATGAGGAAAGCAGGACATGGCACGACCTTGGTATCTCAGAGCCTGACCTCAATATATAATCAGTCAGATGTCTCGCTGAGGCTGCCTGGGGATGCTGTGCATGTCCCTTCTGGCACCAATCCGTTCAAAAGACGTTTGCTTCACACTGGTGTTAGCCCCCAGCACACAGGCACAGAGCACATCCCAGCACATCACTGCTCTGCCTGACGATTCGGCAGCAGCACCTGAGGTTTAAGCTGCTTTTCTGTAAAGCTTTGGCAGCCTTTCTCTCAAAAAGCTTAGTTTGCAGGACTGCACACAGTCAGCAACATGTCAGCATCCTGCTGGCACTGCAGCCAAGGCAAAGCAAGTCCTCCAAACTCATTTCATTGGCTTTGTGCAAGATACACAGTACTATCCATCAGCTCAGGGAATGTTACCAGCAGAGCGGCGCACCACAGACACTGCTGCAGAGACTGGAATAGGAAGAATCATCTCCAGAACTTCACCAGTCCTACTCTTCTTCTTGCTTTTTCTGTAGGAGAGCCTTCACCCTGACAAGATCCTGCAGGAAGATATATTCCTTGGGGCAGATCCCTGGGACACTGTCACTTCCTTCTCTTCTGGCTGCTTGATCTTCCACAGTGGTGGATGCTGCTTGAGGAATTACCTCTCAAAACAGCAGTCATTGCCATAACTCTGTGCTGCCCTGTTCAACAGGCACAGTATGAACAGCATTCTGGGGGGAAAATCTGTGCTTAACCCAACCGAGATACCACAGACCAGCAAGGGAAAAGGTTGCAAAAAAGTGAAACCTGGAGCACAAAGAATTTAACTATCCAAGGAAGATCAAAGTGCTCTAGCACTTCTAAAAAAGAAGATTTATAGATTCTGTTTCAATTTTAATTCCTTTATGTGCAGACATTTATTATACAGATTTTTTTAAATGTGGGAACTAGAATAAAAGATTCTGATTCTCTTAAGCCTTTGGTATGACCTTAATTTTCTTTTTCCTGGAAATTACTATGGGCTTGTTTGTTCTTGTTCCATTTAACAGAATTTAATGCAGAATTTCTCACAAAAAAGCAAATTCCTTCCCAATTATGTCTATCCATCACCTCTGCTGCATGCAGTGACTGTTAACAGGAGCCTTGGACATGGTATTTTCACGTCAGGACCATGCACAAACCCCAGTGTTTCTGCACACAGGAAGTATGAGAAAAATGTATCAGTTTTATGCCAAAAGAAGTCTCTCACAAGCTCTTCCTCTGGGGGTAAATTTCCCTATGCAGAGAGGAGGGATTTTAACAGGGGAGTCCATGTGTCCATCAGGCAAAATAAGGGACCAGTGCATTCTTTGGCCCAGTCTTGGTTTGCTGTTGCTGTCCCAAAGTGCCAGAACATTGAAACCAATTATGTCTCTGGCAACCTTGGTATTTAAAGTTCAGAGACCTATGTAAGTCACTGCAGGAGGTGCAAAGTTTATTTTCAATGCTGCTATAATTTTCTCCCTTGTCCCTTAAGTAAATAGAAGATAAGAAGAATTTTCTATACATTTTTGTTCCATTTGGGCTTTACTTCCACTGTGCCTGAGCAGAGTCATAGGGTTTGCTGTGTCCTAAAGCCAGATTTAAATGCCTTTAAGGTAGAGCAGTTGAAAAATAATCATTACTTTATTTTGACAAGTAAAGAATATTTAGTATGTTTGGAGTCTGATTGTTTACTAAAAGAAGCAGAGTGTGACGATACTTGTGGCTTGGAATAGCAACCTTTTCAAGGAGGGCTGCCTGCTGCCCCCTGACTGCACACAGAGCACACCCCTGGACAACATTCCTGCACTCGTGAGGACACTGCAGCAAATTCCAGTCCAAATAAAGCCACAGAACAGATAAGCAATTCCGCCTCAACACACACAGATGCATATGCATGACAACGTCCCCATAGCAGGACCTAGATAATAAACCCGAGGATGCAGCCAAGTGCATCTTACTTGATTGACAATATGTAACAGATTGCCTTAGTGTATTTAGGAGAAGCAAAACATACAATTAAATAAAACTTGTTATTAAAAGCACCCCCCTCACACACACACCCCCAAAAATAGATGTCAAACTCTGACTAGATAAATGTGGTATTTCAGGTGGAAAATTGAATGGACTTAATAGGAGTAATATGAACAGTTGATCCTGGAAGAGCTTATAGACTGTAAATATTGCTCACTGCTGATGCTAACACAATGATGAATGTATGAAAATATTAGTATCAAAAGACTGCTGGAATAGATTTGCAATGTTCTGGGAAACATGAAGGGAGGTAGCTGTCCTTCCCGTGGCTTTATATTAATCTGGGTACAGGCTGATAGCAGGGGCCATGAGCACTATAATTAGATTTTGGAAATGTATATAGGGAGGAGGAAATGGAATAATTAAGGTAAGCTATCAGATGCCTGTCCTCATCCTTTTTAAACAAGCCAGAAATATACCCTGCACTCGTTCAGCATACAACCTTCAAGGGGAAAGGTGTCAGACACTGTAATTGGTAGAACTTGAATGCTGCTGTACTGGTGTCCTTTTTTTAAGGAAACCTATTTTCCACACCAAAATTGATCCGGTGAGGTTGTTATCTCATAATGCACACCTCGAGAGGTTTTATGAGGCCTGAGGGTAGGAAATAGCAGGACACTTCACAGCCTCTGTGCTGCACCCTCTCTGGGGGAAGTCACTGCTGAGGCAACAGGCTACATGGTGAAATACATGTATACCTATGTAGAGAGTTTGGAGTTTCCTTTAAAATGTGTGGGTGAGGTGTAAAAAGTGCTAATGGGATGGCATCTGCTGGGTCTGACAGCTTAACCAGGTGAGCATTTGCTTTCTCTTCTGGGGTGCTGGTAGGTGAGAGAGCAGCTGAAGGGCACAGTGGCTTTTATTTAATTATCCTGCCCTCCTTAAACAACAGTGAACAGCCAGGGAACCTCAACAAACAGAAAAAAAAGAATAATTTTGGTGTGGAAAATTATTTGACATTATTCTTAAATATTTAAAGGACACTGCCTGCTGGTTTGGAAATCCAGTGAATAATTTAATACTGTTTGACAGAATCTCTTTGGGTCAATTATTCAGTAAGTGGATTAATATATTCTGACTAAAACAAAGCATATTGCATTTTGGCGGGCATATCTCATTACATCACATATTCCATGTGCATATTGCATTGCAGAGGATGCCAGCACAATAAAATAGGGAAACTTGAACTAGAAAATGCAATCAGAATAATTTCCCAATATTTTTGCAAACCTTTCTGTTCCTGACTGTTTCTCTACCTGATCTGTCTATATTTATCTGTTGAAAAAATAAAATAACCACAGCAAGAGATTTGATCAACTTATTTTTAAAAAAAATCTTGTTGGAAACTGCCAGCAACTCTTGACCTCATTATAACCCTAAGCATCTTATCTATACCAAACACTTTAATTTTAGAATAGCATCTTTTAAGCCCCAGGGGAAGAGAGAGAGCATCTCTTGATGTTTGACAGCAATTCTCTAACACTGACATGGTCCAAAACAGATATTCTTATCAAATTGTTCTGAGGAAAGCAGCTGTAATATAGGATCTCAAGGGCAGCGGGGATACAATACAGGTTAAAAAAGGAGGGATCCTTGGGGTTTTGAAGTATATGTAGAAGGCTTCAGAGGCAACAGCTGTCTCACACCAGGGAGGGTTTTACAGACAAAATTGGAATGGAGGGTCCTGCTTCTGTTTCAAATCACCAACAGGCATACCTTCCTCTCCTGTCCTACTTTTCATTCTTCCCCAACATGCTCTGAAGAAACAGGTGGGACTTTATTTCCAAAATCCCATAGTGCTAGGTGTGGGTGATGTTTATTTTGATAAAGCTAATGAAAAGTTGCAATTTCTATTTTGTGAGGAATTCTCAGATTTTCAATATTCCTTCAAGTAGAATGAGGATTAAAAAAATCAAAATTCTCATACCTTTACTGTAAAATAGAATATTCTAAAAACAATTCTTTGGCTATGCATTTTTTATAATTGTAGTACGAATATTTCAACATGGTGTAAAACCTAAAACTATGCTGTAGAGGACAAATACTCGATTTTGTGGGAGTGATCTGAGTATAACATGATATTTACTTCATTAAAGTGAGATATTTCTGAAAAAGGCTTCCATTTCCTGCAGTCAGCATGTTCTGACCAAATCCCCTTACCAGCTCAAAATTGTAAAGACAGATATGCAAATATGCACATCTGAAGAAGGTCTGAGTAAAATCAGAATAAAAATCATTACAAAAATAAAAAGTGCCTGCTCCTCTGCTCTCACAGCTGCATTCAGGAAAATCTACTACTTAGAAAGGCAGGATGGCACTTGGCCTTGGCCAGCAGCTCCTTTAGCAAAGCAAAGAACACATCTAGGAAGAAAAAGATGAGTTTTCTTCTGAACGTTTCCTAAGGAATTTTTCTTACTATACTTATGAATGGGAGCAGGGATGAGGTCAGGATAAAGCCCCAGAGAAGCTTGTAAGATTGGTTGTGAGGAGTCCCTGGATGTTTAATGCAGACTGGCACTAAAAATCGCCCATGCTCATGTGCATCTTTTCCAGACTACCTGAACAATTTCTTCTCCAGAGCTCTATGGCAAGCTGTCTTCTTCAGGTCTCCAGCGTGAGGCCAGAAATCCTTCCTGCAGTCCCTTTGCCCAAAACTGCAAAGGGCACAAGCAAATTGGCCTTCTCACACTCTCCAGGATCATAAAAAAGAGGGTTGAAGGCAATTCAAGAGAAAAAACAAAACTCAAACCAACCTTCAAAGCCCAAAAAAGCTGGGATGGGAAAATAGCCAGGCCTTTGGACTAGTTAAATTTTTTTGCCATTTCTTTGTGGTTTTTGTTATGAATCAGAGTACAGCATAGTGATGCTTCATGCTTGTCACTTTGAACGTCCAAAATTATTTTTTTCCATTTTACTAACTGGGAAATGGAGGCAAAGGGAAAGCTGTCGATCTAAGAGCTTAGAGGTCAGTGTCACAAACCCACACAGAGCCTGCAGCTCTGTCTGTTGGCAAGGTTTGAGGGTGGAGTGGCTGACATGAAGCCCTCAGATCTGTACTGACAGATGGCAGTGCTTCCACAAACAAACTTTCACATTCCAGACACCCCCCCCAAGGAGCTCCTTTGTAGCAAGGCAACCAGTAGCAAGCACTGATGAAAAGGTACAGCCTGAGTTGTCCTTCAGACTATTCAGTAATAAACATTAATATTGAAAACCCCATAACCACCTAAAAATGCATAACATCAAGGCCTTCTATCCTTGACTTTTATGCACATAACTTCACTCCGAGTCAGCCTCATTAAGCCTAGCTGAATAATTCGAATTCTCAAGTGTTTGGAGGGTTGAGAATTGAATAAACATAGCAGAAAGCTCACATATCCTCCTTACATTTTTAAAACATGTACTTCCAAAGAGATGTTACAAGAAATATTTTAAAGACAATAGTTCAATAGGCTGAGATAAGAAAACATATGCTACCAAGGACCTTGCCTGATGTATGAGGGGTACTAAAGTATTGGGAAATGCAGTTGAACTAATTTCTAAAATTTCTAAATTCTATCATGTCACACTGAAAGGAGACAGAAATTCATTATGCAGAGGATTAAAATATACATGCATGCATATACACACATACATATATATGTATACCTGGAACGGCTCCTGTAGGCAGAGGCAGAAGGTGCAGTGTGGTCCCCCTGACTCATGGAAGGACAGAGGCTGGGCTGGGGTGGGTAAGGGAGATGAGACTGGGGGCTGGGGGAGCCCAGGAGGCTTGTTCTGGCTCTGCAGTACTGTCCAGGGACATTTTCAGCAGGACAAGGAGTAAAAGGATCACTAACTGCAGCACAAGAAAGCCTGAAACAGGATGGTCTGGGCTCTGCCCCAACATGAATGCTCTGACATAGAAAGGAAAGCATCGCCAAGAAATTTTTTAAAAAATATATATATCTGCAGAAATCGTTTCAGAGTTTTTGGAAACCTCACAGGTACTGAATTATTTTAGAAACACAGACACTCTCCAACCATTTCACACAGGCAGCAGAGTCTTTTTGTGAAGACAGGAGAACCAGAGGGAGAAGGAAGAGTAAGAATCAAAAATGAAAATGGTCAGGTTACATGCCCAGATTAAACTGTTCAAAATTCCAGCTGGGGCTGATGGCGTTAGTTTTTAAAATGTGATTTTTAGACTTTATTACTGCTAAAGTGCCTGAAAGAAGACACAGAGATGAGTCCAACTGTCTGCATTTCAGTGGTGCAGAGAAAGTCAGCAGCAACTACATCCAGCCTCTTGGATAGCCCAAGGAAATGATCTCTCTGTACTTCAGACTCTCATCTTCTATTTCAACTGCAGAACATCAGTTAGAAAGAGTTTCTGTCCTGGCAAAGGATATATCACTTCCACAGAAAATAAGTAAGGATCTGTTTTTTCTTTAGTAAACCTGATTTTTTTTTTTTAATCATTACATTTTCCAGTTAGAGAAGTAGTATTTTCTGTATAAGGGATATTTTATATACTCCTCATTTTGGAAAGGATCTGAATGCTTTCTCAAATAAGAGGTGGATTTGAAGCACTCATTGAAGGGCTATTCATAAATAGGGATCTTGTTTCTGAACAAGATGAAAGGGAGACCAAAACTCTTTTTGTGTATAAGGTTTAATGCAGAGTGATCTGCTGAAATGAGGGGATTCCATTTTTCACTGATATGCCAGCAGAATTTGGGCTCCAGGCTTACTGAAAACAAAACAAATGATGCTCTATTTGAAAGTAAACTTACACAGGAAAAACTCTTAAGAAGAAAATTTCCAATTAAAAATATCTAGGAAAGATCAAAGAAACATTCACAGTTTAACTGACACCTGTAGCTCTCTCCCTAGTTGCAAGGAAAGAAGGGTTACGTGAACAGGTGCATGCTCCCAGAGGGAGGAAATGTGGCATTTGACAGGTGCAAGAAGCCAATAAATTCTGGGATATATAGAACAGAAGGGGCCATCTATTTCATTGAAAACTGTCAAGGTTCAGTCTGCAGAAGATCAGAAGGAGATACTTAAGATAGAAGTTAAAGATGAAAATGCTTCTTTTTTTTTTCCTTTTTTTTCAGGAGGAGGAAATGAAGGGGGAGGATATCAGTCAGAAAAGTAACTGAGTTGGAATGTAAATCAAAATTTGCATTCCAGTGCTATAAAAGTATGGTGGGACAGTCTGTCTTCATGTTAATCATGTAAATTAGTTCAGGGCTGAATTCTGCTCTTACAGCCAGAAATGTCTATAATATAATATCACACATGTTCTGAACACCGTGGGTTGTATAGTCTGCTGGAATTGTCTAAAAAGACCAGCTTTCTTACTTGTGTCTAAATTCCATCATCTCTTCCACAGAGGAGGAAGAAATAGCCACCAGGCTGTGAATGTATGAAAAACTGATAGCAACAGCAGCACGAGGCTCAGACACGATGCACAGGTGCCCAACAGCCAGTGCTGCGGAGCACGGTGTTCAGAGCCCTGGCCAGGCTGGGGTGTGCCCTCTGTTCACCATTGCTCTTGGTTTGAATCTGGTTTCTACTTGTGCTTCTGCTGTTCAAGTGAAGCCTTGTGATCTATAAGCAGAAATACTTCATTGTCTCTTTTGCTGTAGGCAAGTGAGGCTGAGTGCAAGTGTATTCCCATTAAGTCATGGGCATTAACTGCATATTACTAGTAGGGAACTAGGAAACTGTGACACAGTCTCCAAATTGTTTTATTTTTTTCCTCCCATCCTCCCCTTAGTAGGAATGGATTAAAAGTGCAGACTCTTTGCTTTTTCCCTTCTAAAAAGGGGAGGAAATGGCAGCTTGAAGCTGAGAGCAAGACTTCCCCATAATATAAATCAGTGCACTGCCCCTGATGTGAAAGGAGCTACACTAATTTACATCCACAAAGACTGTGACTCTCTAGCATACTAAGTATCCTGTGCCAGTGCTGCACCAGGTATTCAGCTGAGCTACACAACTGTCCAGTGCTGGCAGTACTGTGGGAAATCAGCTCTCAAAAAAATAAAACAGAAGCCGGCATAGAAATGACTTGTCTTTCTTTATGTGGCTCTCACAGTGAAAACAAAACTAACATTCCCATCAATGTCAACAGGATCAGGATATGGTCCTCAGAGAATATTTCATATTGTTACATCCTTTCATGACTCAAACAAAATTTCCTTCCTGGGTAACAGCCCTGGTTTATGATAGGAAATAAGTGCTCTGTCACACCCCGATAATTAGTACATCACAGGCAGAATGTAAAACCAGGCAGTAAAATGGCATTAAGTTTCTGGCAGAACTTTGAGCCACATATAAACCATAAACAAGAAGACACAGACAAGACATGGTAGTACTCCTTCCTTTCAGAGAGGCTGATAATAGAAAGGTCAACACCTCAGGATAAAAGAGAATACTGAAAATGAGCTCATGCTGGAAAGCAGTTACACTGCCATTGCGCTGCTTCATATTCACACAGAAAAAAATATCAGCATAAGCAGCTTTGGCCATGTACCTTTCTTAGTATATAAGAAACTTCTTAAACACACTGGGAGCAGGAGTGATCACAGTGAGGTGACTATCACTGACCATATGTGATGGAGATGGAGAAAGAAGAGTCTGCTGTGAAATGTGGTGGGGTTTTTAGGGGTTTTTTTAACAGATATCATTTCAGTGTTCTGAAAAGATAAATGCAATTTCTTAAGCACTGTTCTGAGGAAGGGAAAGGAGGAAAGGGAGGATATACAGCAAGAATAACACCATGCAGGTAAAAATGAAGACCCTAGGCAGCAGCGAAGAAATGGAGATCCAAGTTTCTACCCATCGCAGCAGAAAAGATATTTCTCACACTGCACATCCATGAATCATTATATAGAAAAAACTACTAAACTTTTAAAAAGTAAATTAAAAAATAATTTAAGGACTCCAGATAGATTCATTAAACCAAATTGACACTCATATATTCAGGAGGAGAAGAACATGTAGGTCTTTTCAAAGACTTTTAAAAAAATGTCATGAAAATTAGTTACTCAGTAACAGGAGTTGAAACCCACTGCAAACTGTTGATTTGAATGCAGATCCCAAATGTTCAGAAAGCCAGGGGAAAACCCACATTAAATGGATGTGTAGTCTCTATCCTTTTCTGGTGAGCAGGTGTCTACCCCCAAAAAAACAGTGGGTAAACCAAGGAGCAAAGAGGCTCTGACTTCCCCCTGCCAACTGCTGTGACCATTTGCCCACACAGCAGCTGGAGGAAGGTTTGTTTGCCAACAGGGCCCAGGAGAAAGTTTAGAGAAAAAGCGCAACGGAGCAACGCACCAGACTGCACTGGGGCATACACTGCTTCAGTGCCACACTGCATTCCCCCAGTGGTAGCTCCAGCCCACAAGTTATTGCTAATATTAACTTTTTTGCTGAGTTTCCTAAGGAAATGAGGCTTAGGCAATCATTTTGTCTGGCTGGTTTCCATAATAATTTTGAGCCTACTGGCTGATGCCAGCCAAGTGGAATAGAGGGACAGACAATTATGTTGTCATAAATTTTACAGAAACAGATGTCTGGAGAGCGGAAAGGGAGAGAAACCAAAATTTATTCCCTGCTAAAGGAAAGGCTGCAGCATGAGATCATCATTTAGGTATCAAAGGATCCACACAGAAGAGGTCCTTCTTTGGATGGAAAAGCTCTTCTGTAGGTGCTTATGACACTAAAAGTTCAGTGGGCACTAACACTTTTAGAGACATCAGTCATTTGGCCCAGGTGGAAGCCTGCAGGAGACCTGGCTTCATTGGTTCCAAAGCCTGCAGAGCCACTTGTGCCCCATCTAAGCACTGATTCATGCTGACTCACACTGGACATTTCCCATATGACACTACATCCCACAGCATTTCCTATTCTCTGAAACTCTCCTCACAAGAAGCCAAATGCAAAGGATTTCCTTCAGATTTCTAAAACTATCTTCCTGACTTATTCAAAGTTGGTTGATAATTTTCCTGCTGGTCAGCCCACCTTTCATCTTTTTTGATGTCAGTCAGTGGTTGCAACAAATTATAACACTGATACCATCAGCAACACCTCTGTAACATTCCCTTTGAATTCATTATCTACTTAGTGTAGGAATTACAATGACCCATATCTGCTACACTAAATGGACGCTGTGCACCTCTGTGTATTTCCTGTGTATGTAACCTGTTGCTACACCTACATCAGTATCTAAACCTCAAAATCAAAAAAAAAACCAAGCAGACCTGAGAATCTGTACTGGGTGGTGCCACAATAGATCTGGTGGATTCCTTTGAGCTCACGTACACTTTCTCTCCTGAAGAGTTAAAATCCAACACGTGAGGGCAGACTTACAACATCAGTTTAGCAGCCCCCTTTTTCGAGAAAGTGCATGTTTCATTTAAACAAAACAAAACAAAAAAAAAAGAGAAACAAAACCTCATCAACATCTTGACTAGCTCCTGTTGAAAAATACATCTCTTTGAGAAATCCAGGACATTCCTCTTTGCATTAATTGACACCCTATTAGTGGAATGAATGTTGCCAGTCTTTTCTCAAGCTGCTTGGAGGTGAAGAGACTCTTTCTTTTGCTTTACCAAAAACAACAACAAAACATCCCAAAAGAGAAGAAAAGAGAAAAAAAGGAAAGGGAGCTACTGAGAGCCAGGCTACTTATTCATCTTTGAACATTGGTTTCCATGGGAATAAGTTTGGTTCTTTGTGGAGGCTGAACAACCCCATGCAGTCTAATGCTTCCAACATTACATTTGTGTGGTCAACTTTCCTTTGGCTTCCCCTCATCCCCTTCCTCCTTATTCCTGCTCAGCAACAAGACTGGTGTGACAAAAATGAAGAAATCATTCAATAAATTGGCTGAATTAGGTTTGAATCAAAGCCTGCTGAAGCCATTCTACTGCCACCAGTGAAACTTGGATGAAGCTCTTACAGCATAAAGCACAGTGGCTTCCAGTCAGCCTGTCAAAATGGTTACTCAGCCTTTGTCTGCCTCAACTTTTCTATTTTGATGGTTTCTCTCTCACTTTTTATATTTATGTGCTTGGTTTGGGTTTTTTTTTTTTTTCCTTCTGCAGCTCTTCATTGTTTCTTAGTTTTGACAGATTGTGTAGAACATACAGCTCTGGTCATATTAGTATTTAAAAGTGAATGATTACCTGTAGACCATGAAGGGCACAGGTTCACCAACCACTGCAAAAGGACTAAATAAACTGAAAAGTAGATTTGGGATGAAACCTAACTTAAAACATGAAGCATTTTACCTACATTAAACTCTTGAGAGATTCACTTGCTTTACTCCATTTTAAACCAAGGAGGTGAACAAAAGCAACATGACATTCCTGTGAGAGACGGATGCAGATGAAGACTGGGTGATCACAGTCAGGATGCAGCAGATGTTACAGAAAAAAAGCTCATGGACCATGTATTCTGTTTGATCTGACTACAATAATTTCCTAGTCTTCTTATAATCTATTTTGATGTACTTTTTTTAAAAAAAGAAATTGTTTATAAATACATTACTCAGAGGCTGCCATGCAATACATTTTCATACATTAATCCTCATCATTTTGTTAACTGTCATGATTTTTTTCTATTAAAGGCATAAAGGAAAAGCATGTTATCGCAAATCACTAATAAAATATTTAGCACTTCCTATTGTTCCACTTTAAAAACTTCTCCTTCTTAAAAGCTTCTAGAGTCCAAAGTTGGTTTTTTTTAAATGAACAAAAGAAAAATATATTAGAAATTCATGAAAGCCATTCACAGGCAGACTGCCAGGATTACAGGAGTTTTCTTTTGTAAGGATACTTCTTTACAAAAGATTTTGTATTTTCACATTTTGAAATGTATTTTCTTCACAAGACTGTGATGCTGATGGGTTTTCAATTTTTAAATCTAAGATTATGTCTAATTGCCTAATTTACTTTACTTCTCCCTTAGAAAACTTGGCTGAAACTGCAGCATTTTATACAGTAAATCAGGATGAAAGAAGCTATTGAAGCACAGAGAAATTGATCAATCATTTGATTGTCGATTCACACATCAGTGAATGACAGGTGGAGCCATTTTAGTCATATCATTCCTATAAGGATGTTAGCAATTCAGGCCAATGAAGATCCATTGTGATAATGGAAGTAATGAAGAAAGCTGGAGCTTCGACCATGTGCATCATTCACAGTAGCACATCATCTCCCCCTATTCACAATAAGATCAAATAAGAAGGTTGTTAGAAATCCACAAAAATAAAACTACCATAAAAACTACTTTCTATGGATCCAGGTTTCAATGATGCAAGTGCATTTCTTTCTTTCTCTTTAGTTTCAGCTCAGCTGAGGCCTTTTGCCACCTTCCTACTGCATTTCAGTCTAGGGCAGAAGTAAAAACAACTGTGGAAGACATCTTTTCTTAACAGGTTATAGATATGTGTTTCAGGAAATTAAATACATCAGGTTATTTTTCCAAACAAAGGGGAACACAAAACTGACATTCGAAATTTGCCAGGTCTCACCTAAACAATTTCAGACACCCACTAAAATAGCGGGAGTGCACAGCATTACTCAAGCTAACTATCAAAAGTCAGGAGAGTCACTTTCACCCAAACTGAGCAAGTTAAAGCAAAACATAAGAGTAGTCCAACATTAAAGAATAGTTCAACTTCTTGCTCCCAAGTATATCTGGCATGGAAATGTTTGTTGATGCGCATCCTTTAAACCAGGGAGAAGACCAAGTTTTCATCACATTATAGTTCTAAGACAAAGTGAATTGACACCTTTGAGACATTTTATCAAAAATAACTAAAATGGAGAGGATAACTACAAATTTGAAACGCAATTCACACTTGTATTATTCCTTGTCCTTCAACACATAACAATCCAAACCTGAGAAGCATGAACATTTTGTAAAGAGAATGCCACAACACATTAGTTTCAATTCAGCATAGCCTGGTAGGTTATAAGAGGAGTTAATATGGTCTGGTATGGGAAAGCTATAAAAGCCAAAGAAAACCCAGGACCTTCAGAACATGAATTTTGATGAGAAACCATCATTGAAGACTGAAACAAAGTTAGAAGTCTAATAGAGAACACTTATTGATTTTGTTTTGTGGGGCTATTAAGTTATCTGGAAAATATGTGTATAGCAAACATCAGGTTTTTAGCAAAGCAAAAATGCTTTAGTTAGATTTTCACTTACTTTCCAGACACTTTCAATTGAAGAAAAAGAAAAGGGGTTGCTCAGCACAACTGGGGCCAGAAGAAAACGTGTGCTTCTGCCCTGTTTCAAACACAGCCTCCCTGAAAGAGAAGTTCCTTCAGAAGATCACGTGGGGATCTTCTGAAGACATGTTTTTCCATGTGACCTCTTATGAGGAAGGTTACAAGGAGGTGGGGCCATGACCTCCCAAAACAACCCGGATGGAAGAAGAACCCAGGTGAGTGTTCCTGGTTTTAGACACAGGCACCTTTCTAAAAGAACAAAGAGGAGTAGGGTGTGGTGATACTTGTTGGACACAAAATACTAGAATCAATGGAGAGGAAAAAAATACATGATTATGCCTGTACTTCTACAGCCTTGTTATCAGGCATTTGCCTGAAATATTGAATACTCAGGGTCTAGTCCATGGCCAAATGACAATTCAGGGTAGGTCCCGTCACTGTTTCATCATGGCAAAAGTGTTAATTTGCAGAGAATGAATAGGATTATCCATCACTGAGCTTGTTAAGTCTTATTTTTTTCTCTTTTTATAAATAATTCCAGTTCCTAATGCGTCATGTAGAAGTCATAAATTCGGAAGGACAGAATCTCACACTCATTTTACAAAAGGACAAACTTTATCTCCAAGGATGTAAAATACGAAGAAACTGTAATTGGAAGCTTCTACTGCCTGTGAAAATTTATGTCACAGGAAAAGATTTGGGCTCTCTACAAGTTAGGGTTAAAATTTTAATACCCAGGGTTTTTACTTTGATGATAGTATCTTGAATCATCATATTTGCTCTCTGCAAATACCTCATAAGGTAGAAATTTTTGCAAGCTTGTCAACTTTCTCAGATAAATCTTTTTTTTTTATCTTATTGATTTGTTTTCCGGAAGTATTTTCCCTTCTTTCTAATGTTTTATTTATCTAACACTGTTCACATTTTTATTCCTGGAAACATTTTCATTTGTGTTTTGTTGCTGTTTATTTGGTTTTTTCCTTTTGTGTTTTTCTGCAGAAAAACAACTTGCATATCAATGGCAATACTTTATACAGCTGAACATCCCAAAGTGCTTTACATTTAATTACACTCATAGCAAAGAGACCATAAGACAAATGTGGCCTTTGGGATCTCCAGAAAAGGGAAGGAAGGCAAACCTTTCACAATCAGACCATCGTGCACACATATGTGGCACTTTTCTTGCAAATGAGCACTACTGCAGATTTGATATGTGATACACAGGAGACAACTGTAAGGAAATGAAAACAAGAACGGAAGAAACCCACACTTCTTGTTTTTCCAAATTAAAAAAAGGTACCAGGCAGCTTCTGGAACACAGTGTCTTGTCTTAATTGCCATGAAGACATGTATAGTATTTCCTTTTACCCAGAGCAATAGAGAAAAAGCATGTAATAAGAAGCATGCATAGATACCTTGTACTTATTTGGTTCAATTTATAGCATGTGCTGTTCTATTTCCTTCTTTATCATTTTGTATGTGTTATTTTCTTCTGTGACAGTTTGCAGAATATTTTGCTGCTCATTAAATGATGAAAAAGAAAGCAATCCATAAAATTTTTACTGCATAACAAAACAAAAATTTGGAAATCAAACTGTAGTTTTAATAATAAAACTGTGTCATTTTAGTCTCATATCTCTTAGCAAAAAAAAATTAATGAGGAATGTAGCTAAGATGCATAATTTTTTATGACTGCTGCAGAAATTTTCAATGATTATGAAGTCAGTAAGAGATATCTTTGGTCATATGACAGCTTTGGCAATCAATTGTCCAATAATTTAAACAAATTATTTTGATTTCTCCTCCAGAGACATTCAACAGTCTAGCCTGTGTCAGCCAATTTATATCAGGTGTGTATTGTAACAGCTTTCATATATCTTTGGTAATGTTTTCTTGAAAGCTATTTTTTAAATAATTGAACAAGAAAAAAATTAAACTGAAACTATTTAGTAAATACAAGTAATATTCATGGATTTGTCACAGACTGGTAGTGTGGGATTGTCACACTATTTCACATATAAGAAAACCCTGGCTAAGTGGTCTGGTTAATTTTCTTGGACAAATTGATGTAGAAATCCTACAGCAATGCCTAAATTAACATCCCAGTCCAGTGCTTTATCCATCCGATTACTGTTACTCAATGGAGGATTGCAAGTGTTCTTGCAATGCGTAACACTGAAATTGTTACATCTGACTAAATAAAATCAAATCCAGTTTCCCCATTCCATTATGTTTAAAGGTCACATATTCACTAGTAACTATTCAAAACATATGTTCACACCAAAAACCTGTAGCTACTACTAACATCCTTAGCCAGGAGTTTTGGTTTGATTTGGTTTTCCTTCTGACTTAAATAAAACCAAGGAGGCAGGATCACAAAATTGCTTTTCCTGAGACTGAATGTTGCTATATTGAACAGAACAACAAAACACTGCATTGGGACCTAGTGTTCCTTGCCAAATATTTTGGCTCGTTGGAGAAAGCTGAGAAACACAAGCTCCTTTCACAGAAAATTAAAATGAACCCAAAATATTCAACCCACAGTAGCTCCTAGCTACACCACAATTGTACCTCCACACAGCACTACAACACTGTGCAGTGATACACTGTCCTGAGCAGCTGGATTGCATGTTGACCAGGAGCAGTTTCTACACATTTCTAGACTAAATTCCATTCCTCAATACTTCTTACAAACATTTCTTGAGCCTCTGAAAGCTGAACAAACAAAACAGAGCAGGCAAACTCTTACAAAACCAGTAAAGGCTATTTCCAAGCTAAAAAGAAACAGTAAAACGGGTTTTTTTAGTTCACAGCTGATCTCAAGTCTGTTCACTATTTTCAGTATAAGTCTCTCCTCTTGGTGTGTTTTTTTGGGGATTTTTTTTGTTTGGTTTTCCTTTTTTTTTTTAATATGACAGTCTTTTCACCCACAATCCATCCACAAGCCCAATGTGATGCTGTCTGCAACAGCTTTGCAGATGGGCTTCACTGCAGTTGACGTCTCCCACTCCTACAGCACCTTGCTAACATTGCACTAAGACAGTGAGAAGAAAAGGGTTCACAAGCACAGGAGAGTTACTCCATATCCCTCCCTCTTTTAAAAAGATACAGTTTTTACACAAAACATTGTCCAAGAAATCAAACCTTACTTCATGGGATAACATAGTTTTAATCACAGCCCACAGTGCAACCAACACCAAGGCAGATGTAAGCCATGCTTCTCTCAAATGGTGGGTCCTTTGAAAGTCCCTGGCTCCTCTTAGTGAGCAGAAGCATTGAACAAATTTACACAGAACAAAATGTAGAAGTGGTTATGGGACTCAGATACATAATATGCTTTCAATTTTAAAGCTGAATTTGGGCATACTTTTGTGTTCAGTGTGAATGGTATCCTGCCATCAAGGACCATTTCTCAAGGCTATTTTCCATCTTAGGACACTTGTAAACCTAAACTAAACCAATCCTACACTCATGTCTTATAACTACAGACTTCCAGGGCACTGGGAGCCCTGTAGTCAATGCCCTAGAGCTGGGAGCAAGGAACTTGGCAGAGCAGCTGGCAGCCATCTGGGAGAAGGAAAGGAGGATTACAAATCTGTAAGTCACAACAGTAGTCAGTCAGTGGCTAGCTGGACATTTACCAGGTACTTTGGTCTCACCATCTACATGAAGAGACATTATAAACATTCTCCCTTTGCCCTTTCCACCCTTCTCTCTGGCATCTCTCTGCCAGTTTCATGGAAGTAGACTCTCTCTCTGACCTACGGTCCAGAGGCACAAATTCAACATTTGCAGGTTTTGATTAGTTTGACCCCACTGTTTCCTCTTCTGATAACTGTAATTTCCTCCTTTCTTTCAACATAAACTACAATTTCTGCTTCATTTCATGTCCAGTTTATAGCTGCTCTTTTCTTCTGGCTATTTTTCCTGTCAAGCCTCCAGTGACAAGTTACACCTGTATATTTGCCCCCCATGTACAAACACTATTCAAAAAGAGTTATCCAATTTCTTTTATCCATAACTTTCAGGGCACAGAGCCAAAATATTACAATTAACAGACAGAACAATATTTTATTAAGCTTTTACCTATATAGTGGAAGTTAATGCAGCACAAAAATTGCTTTGCTAAATGAATGCAAGACCGAGTTTTCCTGGCTTACTCTAGTATAAAAAAGCAGCAATGAAGAGAAGAAAGATTATATATTCCAAATCATCTTAGCTACCCTCTTTATCATTATTATTGCCTCCATTTTCTACTGCATTTTAGAGTATATTCTAAATGGAATATTAATATTAATTTCTTTCTTCTTCATGAGAGTTCAGATAATTTGGGATAATTAAGGGAGAGAGGATAGGAGAATCCATTGTGGGGTTATAAATCTCCAAGGAATGTGTTAGTTTTGCATTTTAGTTCTGCTGAAAAATGTAAATGCTTCAATTAGTGTAAAAATCAGAGGCTGCCTCCCTCATTAACAACAAGGCCTCTAACCTCTCACCTTGCCAATATCTGAATCAGAGGGTTTTGAAATGGGAAAGTCGGCCCATTTTCCTAAATACAGAAATTGCCCTTAAAAAAAAGTAACCAGAAAATATCTCCCTCAGCCTCCCTCCCTTAAAAAGCTAATTCATTTCCAGAAAAGGCCTATCTGGAGAAGTTGGTGTCCTGTTGCACATGATGGGGAAGCTGGTGTGCTTGTGGATAGCATTAGAGCAGACTTGAAATGAAGATAACAGGGCCGGGCATCTGCAGTACTGGGATGAATCTCCTCAATCTAAATATTCCATGTTTCATAACAAACCTGTCAATAAGGGACGTGAGGGCAGTTTCACTGCTGTGCTGCTCTATCCTACAGCTAACACAGCCTGAAACCTCCTAAAGGCTGATTGAAATCGATTCATACGCAGGTGGAATGCTACAGATCTCTCTTCTCAGCCTTTATAAAGGGAGATTTAGTGGGAGACTTTTTATTTATTGAGAGATTCGTATTATACCAAGTTCAATATTCCTCCAGCCCACAGTTACCCAGAAAGATACACTTAAACAAATGCCTGATGTATTCAGCGTGTATGGGACCAAATAAATCAGGGGGAAAGAATATAGCTACTACTGCACACATCCATTCTGCACACATTTATTTCCAAGCTAGCGGCTGGGAGGCAAGGAGGAAAGCATTGCCTGGACTGATGATTACATTTCCTCAGTGAATAAAGCCTACATCTGCAAAACAGGAATGCAAAATTACCTGCTCCCTTGGCATAAAGAAAGTTCATCTGCAACAATTTGATTAATTGAAGGATTAGCCTTTTGCTACCATTTTTGACCTGAGGCTCTTCTACTAATTTTCCTAGAAGATCTTCTAGGCAGTATGGCACAAGTAATATAGCATTGCAGGACTCTGGTATATTTTCAAGTCCATCAGCCCTACTCACAACTTCTAATCCTTAATTTCTATCGTTCATTAGTCCAGTTAACATTTTCTGAGGTTTGAATCAAGTTTTTAATATATGAACTGCTTCAGACAGAGGCCCAGTTGTCCAAATGCCTTCAAGATGTTGACCTAGTTTGCATAGAGGCAGCTTTGTTTGCATGAACAAATTAATATGGAGAAAGGTCATATTATCTCCTCATGCCACACCATCCAACCAAAATATTGCTTGATCTCTCTTCAAATCCACTCTAAGTGCTGCTACCAAAAATTACTTTCCTGGTCCATCACTTTCTCTCGTCCACTTGTTCTCAATACTGCCTGCAGACACTCTACAGTACCTTAGTGACCACAGCTCTGTTCCTCCAGTGATATTAGCCTTTGTCACTCCATCTTCACACTACCCTATTTCCTGATCTCTAATAAATTCCATAACTTCAAAATATATTCTTAAACTTCTTCCACCTTTTGCCTTCAGATCAATCCCATTGACACTGGTATATGTACCTGAGGTGTCTCCTTATCACCCTAAATTCTTTTCATCTCAGGTTTTCAAAATATTTTGTGTCATGACAGTAAAGACTATGTAGGTTCTGGCTCAAAATTTCATAGAAAAAACACCCATTCAAAAGCAATATCCATAACATACTTAGATCAAATATCCTCTTTGGAGCATCAAAGATCAAAAAGCCACCATAACTGCGCTAAACTTTGAGAAATTGAAGTATGATATGAAAATACCATATTATATGAAAATAAGGAAACTTGTCAAAAGAGAAGCTAAAAGAGTTATCTGAGAGAATGAAATCCTTATGGATAGCACAGGGACTACCAAAGAACATCCTACTAAAACCAGAGCTTCAATGCACACTATTAGGAAAAGCTTGAGAAACAATAAAAAGAAGCAGGCGTGATGGAGCAGTGAGCTAAAGATTGGGGAAGTAAAAGAGTTTATTAGAATTGAGAAGGCATCATTCAAAAAGCAGAAGCTGTATCCAAATGAAGAAAATAAAAAGGATCATAAAACCTGGCAGATTAAATGCAAGAATATAATTAGGCAGGCCAGGGGAAAAAAATAATTAAAAAATTTGAGGAACATTTGGCTGGAGCAATCAAACGTAATACTGAATTCCTCTTCCACAGGAATCATCAACATCAGAGCAAAAAGCCTGCCAGGCGGTCTCTGGAGCCCACTGACAATACTCAGGGAGAACAAGGCTGTTGCAGAAAAGCAGAGTGAATACCTGCATCACTGTGGCCTCCCAGTGCCTGAAGGGAGCCTACAAGAAAGATGGAGAGAGACTTTTTACAGCACCATGTAGTGACAGAACAAGGAGGAATGGCTTCAAACTGAAAGAGGGCAGTTTTAGATTAGATATTAGAAAAATATTCTTTGCTGTGAAAGTGATGAGGCACTGGAGCAGGTTGCCCAGAGAAGCTGTGGATGCCTCATCCCTGGAAGTGTTCAAGGTCAGGTTGGATAGGGCTCTGGACATTCTGACTTAGTGAAATGTGTTCCTGCTCACAGCATGGCGGGTTGGAACTAGATGATCTCTAAGGTCCAAATCCAAATCATTCTCTGATTCTATGGCTCTAGGATCACTGTAGAAGAAACTGCTGCTATTTCTTCGCTAGAAGCCTTTTTGGAAGAAAATGCTGCAGAGGATCCATCTGAAACACAACTGACTGTGGAGTGGCTGTTACAATGTTAACACAAGTGTTAATGGGTTGTCTGGACGGGGTGGTATTTAGCCAAAAGTCCTGAGAAAACTCAAGAAAGTAATAGATGAATCACTGACAGGGGTGCACAACCTTCCATGTTGATCTTTAGGCACTGAACACTGAAGGCTAGCAAATCAGTGAGGATCTGGAGATCTACAGGCCTGCAAGCTTGTAACACTACTGCACAAATTTGTAAAGGCTACAATAAAGGACAAATTTGTGTCTGAATGCAACTTCCATGGAAGAGCCAATGTCAGTTCTATAGTGAGACATTACGCCTTGTAAAGTCCATTCGAGTTTTTTTGAAGTTAATTAACATATGGGTCAGGTGAGACAGTCCAATAAAATAAAACTGGATTTTCAAAATTCTTTGGGTAAAGTCTCTCATGAATGATTTTTAAAGAAACTGAGCAGCCATAGCATAAGTGGGAAGGACCTGGCAGGGATAGATAAAGGGCCAAAAGACATGAAACAGAAGGTCTGTGCTTACAACAGAACAAGTACCCTTCACGGTGAAATAAAATGCTGGACTCTGTGGTGCCAATTATCATTTAGTAGTGGGAGCTTAAGGTTACGATAGACAGCTCCACAGAAGCATCAGCTCTGCTCAGCAACAGTCAAAAAAACAACTCTAATGCCAGTAAAAAAAAACCAAAAAAAACCAAAAAAAAAAACCAAAAAAAAAAAAAAACAAAAANAAAAAAAAAACCACAAAAAAAACCCCACATAATTATGACTCTGTTCATCTGCATCTTGAATATTTTTTCAGTTAGGGTTGCCTCATTTTAAAAAAAGGACACAAAGGACACATTTGAGGTGGGAAAAGCTCAGAGAAAGACCAACTATAATAAACTGTGGCATGTTCTATACAGTTCTGAAAATTCATGATGGTGTAGAGTCAGTGGATAGGAAATGACTGTTCAAGTCCATCCACTGCAAGGAGCAGAAAGTGTCAAATGAAGCTTATAAGAGCTAAACTTTACCAAAAATAGATGACCTTTCCAGAAGAGATATCTGGACCACTTAGCTCATCTTGTTCAATATCTAAAGGGTTTGCTTTGTAGAACAAGGACTTCATGTTGTTCTGTAACCACCTCTTCAGGTCCAGAATCCTTGAATTGGACTTCCTGGGGTTACTGGTACAAATAAATAACTATATACATTCAGCCTACCTCATGAATGAGTTGATTACACTCTTAGGAGTCAGTTTGTAATAGGGAAATTCACTTGAGCAAGACACTAGACCAGTCACAGCTTCCTATTCCCTCTTTGCACAAATTCAAAATCATCATAATGTATCAGTTTCAGTCTAGAACAGGAATGGCAAAGGTAGAAACAAATGATAAAAAAATGAGCATAAATCCTTGTAAATACTTATATCACAAGCAAGGCATGCACATCAATGATGGACCTCTAAATATGAAGAAAAGACACATGAAGTAAGTGTATTTGAACTTTGATGAAGGTAGCTATTTCCAGGGTGCCTGCTTGGAGAGAACCTACTTTCATCTTGGACAGAAACTACTTCCATCCTGTCTTGTTTCTTGCATTATCCTCTGCACTCCAATTTCTTGTATCAGCTTTCCGTTATGGAAGATGTCATGGGAAGTCTCTTCCTCTACTAATTATGGTCCAAAACAACTGGAAGAGGGAATCCACTCCAGATAAAATCCCTACCTAATGGAAATATTTTTTTCCTTACTCAGAGCTAACAAGAGAAGTTAAATATGAGCAAGGTGCCCCATGGAACTGCACTTCTACTGAAGACTGGGAGAAGTCTCAAAAGAAGAGGGAACTGCCCTCCAACATGCACTGATACAGATCCAGAGCCATGTCACTGATGTCATGCCAAGATTTACACTGATGCAGGATTCTGTCTTGGGAGCCACTTCTGACTCATGCATCCTTACTCTAAACTGAGTAATGCCTGGGACTGTCAGGCAGTTTTCACTACATTTAAACAGGAGCAAATGAGACCGAGATGGTGACAATTTCAAGCAGAAACATAGTATGTTAGGTAAGATGAGTCTGGTTTTATCTGCAACACAAAAAATACCAGGTCTGTTACAGAAAAACTGATTTTTATTCTGGTGTGATAGTGAGAACTAGCACAGCTAAGCCTCACATATCTGAGACAGCATAAGGGGGAGATTTCCCAGAAAAAGGGCTTTCATAGTGAGTGAAGAACAGGCCACTGTCTACTGGTTCATACAGCAGCATTATTTAACACATTAAAAAATTAAATAAATTTCATATTAATTACATTTAAAATTTTATGTTGTGGATTCCTCCTGCTCCTCCCTAATAATTCCAATACACAAGCAAGATCAAAAGCTGTAGTCTGACTGGAATGACCATACCATTTTTTACTGTTAAATTTCCTATACAATATTACTGAAGACAAATGACTTTTCATTGTTTTAATAGAAAACTGTTTTACACATCTTTCAAATTTCCTCAGTATCTGACCTCCAAATGAGCACAGGATTTTATTAGGATATGTCAGTTCATCAAAACCAGTCTACTAAAGAGAGGTTTGCCATAAGAGTTTCCTGTTCACAAGGAGCAATAAAATAGCAGGTGTTAACACTGGAAAAGAAAATTGTGACAGAAAATTAAGGTTATTAGGGAAGCTGAGAATTATAAAAGGGCCAACAGGGAGTGATTTCAGAAATCACAGTTTAGCAGTAGAGCAAATAAACAAGGCAGTCTGTGACTGAAGTCATCAAACTAGAGGATATTTTAGTAAAATAATAAAATGAGAGGCTTCAAATGAAGCCTGGTTACCTAACCACTGTATTCTTTCACTTTTGCCTCATGAAATACAGCCAGTCTCACTGCCTTGCAGGGCTGAGCCCTGGACAGGAAATCATCCAGATGTTCTCAGTTTTTGGGACTGGATTGAGGTTTTGACACAAAACCTGTCTGGCTGGCAGCACCTCACGGTGTGAACTTTGAAGAGCTACTGGGATCTATTCATGATTTTTTCTCTTACCTGAGCATGCAATGACTGACATAGTAATGTGAGCCAGATTTTGCACTTATCCCTGTGCAAATCCAGGACAGCCATGTCCGTCTACAGAGCTGGGAAAGGAGACACCTCTGCCTTCACCTTCCTCACTGCTGACTGACACATTTGCAGGCAGGAAACATAATGACCCCAGAAAGATTGCTCTTCTCACTGTCCTGCTATTGCCTGCAGGGGTAAGCAGTGCAGGGACACAGGGATAAGACAGGAACACTCTCAGAAGAGCTGTACAGAGCAAAGGGTCTACTGAGAGGACAAGGAACACGTCCCACAGACACGAAGCGCAAAGGAGCACGTCACAGGTCTTCTCTGTCCACAGAGGCTGTGGCCACAAAAGTATTGTCATTATAAATATTTGAAACAAAGATTTAAATACAGCAGTTTGTAGAAAGTCAGTGCATAAAGTGGACTCTTTTGAGTAGCATAAATTAAAGTCACAGGTAGTGGGCTGCAGGAAGAACCAAATGTCAACATTTCACAGAAAAAAACAACCTGTGTTACAGCCCCTAGGCTGTAAGGCAGCGTTGCTGAAGCAGACAATGATGTAGATCTAAAGGCCAGCAAGAATGGCTACAACAATCGCGTAGCGTGACCTCCTGTGTAACACAAGCCATGGAATTTTATCCAGCAGTTCCTGCAGCAGTAACACCTACTCTTCCCTGCTGCAATGAGGCTCCTTATAGCCTGCTTTCAAATGAACTGCCGGCAGGACTCCAAAGGAAACGGACAGATACTAGACAAAAACTGGTTTGTTTGCTTTTCCAAAAGGAGCAGCCAGGAAAGCAGTTGCTAATGGCTGATGTAGGAGCGCATCACTGGTACCCAGTGGGCATGAGGCAGCCCGGCTCTGGCTGAGCGGTGAAACCAGGGCGGCAGTCACACCACGCTGCAGAAGGACTAAAGATCTTTCCTACTTCGCTGACATTCGCGTTGCCTTCCTCTCACCCACTGAGTATTATCATCACAGAGGCTGGAGTCTGAATGTGTTTAATGCTTTCTTAGCCACAGATCATTAGTAACCAATTCCACTTTGCACTGTCTCAATTGTTTTTATACAATACAAGACTCCTTTTTTCCCCTCTCCCCTCCCTCTTCTTTCTTCCTCTTTTTTCCAATTTTCTTGTGGTAAAACAGTCCTGCCTGAAAGCAATAAGCTCCTTTCAGAACTTAAAGCCCTAATGGCAGGCACTGGAAAAGAAGCTCTAAATGCACCATTATTCCTCACTTTGGCTTCACTGCTGGCTCACTGTATACATGCATAATGCCGAGCTTTTTCCCACAAAAATAGCAGTCCTCAGATAGCCACAAATCCATGTTAGCTGCTTGGGTTATTTATTCCTGGAGGAAGCTAGCAAAGTGACAACTCTTAGGACATTTGGGAGGCCACCATGAAGTGGTGAGCAGTCAGCTAGGTCTGGGAGGAATACAAATGAAGCGATGACTTAAGTTATTGTACCCACCAGGAACAGCTATTCATGCTTTTGAGGTATTCCCACTCTGCTCATGATGTTCTCTCCCCTTTCTGGTTTTCTGGTTCACAAACCCTCTTTCCACAGTTCTGCATCTCAGTGTTTACATAAGGCCTGAACAAGACTGCAGCTTGTCACTGCTTTTCCTGTTTCTGTGGGGCTGCAGTGTCCAGAGCAGGAAAAGTCAGGGGTCCACTCCTAGTGCTGTTACTTGCTCTCTGTGCAAATTCCAGCCATTCATTTGCTGTTGACTGGCAGCAGTGAGAAAGTGGTCTGCAGCCAGGGCTGCTGGCTGGAACAGGCAGCACCTCTCAATAAATGCTGGAGAACAGTAGGCTATTAACACCCAGGGGGAACCTGCTACTGCCCAAGGTGTACCAAACCAACAGGGGCCATCAAGTTTTTCCTGCAGGACACACATGTGGAAGTCTCCAAACAGAAATGTGGATTGGATTTGGGACTCAACTTGTGTCTGCAAGGGACAGCAGGGGGCCCAGAGACTAAGAAACCGAAGAGATTACCCCGATGGTGAGTCCCTCTTCCACTGCTGTTCCTAGGGAGAATAAAGACCCAATGACAGGGTTCACCCATCCCTGGAGGAACAGTGCCAAGTACTTCACCAAAGGTAAAGCTCTCAGGTTGTTAATCCCAGGCAAAGACAGGACTCCACTATGTCTCATCATTGTCAGTCCAGTAGGCACTTTAGGATACATGTAGCACGTGCTGTTCACATCAACGCTCTTCCGCTGGGATTGTGTGTACAGGAGAGTAAGGAGATGTCACTTCTCTCGCAGCCAGTGTGCCAGCCAGTGCTAGTACAGACTCCTGTGGCCAGTTCATTTTCTGTCACTAGGGTGGGACCAACACGTATTTGCTGCTATTAGCTCCGAATAGGGGCAACCCTTCAAAAAGGATAGAAGAAGAAAACCCGAAGGTGCTAAATGTCAGTGCCCATCCTCACACTTTGTGAAGAAAAATGCTCCTGCAACGCTGTGGGTCCCGTTGCAGAGTCCTAAAGATTACGACTCAGAGCTTCTCATGCCTTAAGCCCAGCATAACCCACCAGAAAACAGGTGGTGGACCACTGCACTGGCCCATTAGTGGCTGTTTGACTTGCAATCCATCCCTGAATGAAAGAAACTATGCAAAAAAAAAAAAAA
>VZTX01011994.1:799304-830067 GCA_013400915.1 Pardalotus punctatus
AAAAAAAAAGCTTATACCTCCACACCCTGGCATTCAGCAAGGCAGTACCTGGGGAAGGCTCCACTGTTTGGCTGGACAGCCAGAGCCACTCCCAAGCCCCCAGCCCAGAGCATTTGGCACTTGGATACTGTTCATTCCCAAGCAGCCACTCTCCGCCCTTGCCATAAAGAGCAATCCTTGTGTGTGGGGGGAGTGGGGCTCCTTGCAGCCCTTGCTGCAAAGTGCTGGGGGAGGAGTGGGGCAGTCCCCTCCAGCTGCCAGAAGGATGGGGTGAGAGGCAGGCAGGAGCATGGGGATCTGACAGAGACACGTGTCCCAAATCCTGCACACCTGCTGGGGTGCGATGCCAGCTGCAGCCCAACAAGGGCCCCTATTGATCCTGCCCATGTGGTGGGTTTCTCTGCCTCTGCACACATGGCTGAGGAGATCTCATGGAGAAATTGTCATCTGTGGTTTGCTAAGGGTTTCTCCCCAAAGAATCATGATTTAATTGCTGTTATTATCTTCATAAAGCTGTCCGGAGTGTTTTTCCAGTGGTTATTTAAAGCTTATCTAAAAGATATTGATAGCAGTGGAATGCCTGGTTAAAACTGCATTCCTGGTATGCCAGTAGCAGAGTGCGATAAAAATAGTAGGTCTCTTAAATCAATCATCATCTTTCTCTAATTTATTGTATTGTTGTATTTTTGGATCCATGCATAGCACACACAGCATATCATTATGAAAGTAATGCAGCTAGAAGCTATATAAACAGATAACTGCAGACTGAGTTACTGTCAGTCTTCTGTAAAAAAAAAAAAAAACCAAGAAAAGACAGTTTGGCAAAGAATAAAAATTACACATTATAATTTTTAAAAAGATCTGTTGATGAGGAACCTTGCTGTAGAAAGCAAACTCATGAAAACATGTCCCTAAAACAGTGTACAAGTTGCTGATGAAAAAAAATTATTTTAAAATCTCTTGATCAGTAACAGCTTCAAAAATAACAGTATGAATAATATGAATCTCTGGTGGGAAGAAACAACTGCACAGGATATCATTAGGTATATAATCTATACATATTTTTTTCTATTCTGATTTGCTGTAGAGAGAAAAGATAGAAGCACAGAAGCGATGAAATGTGTTTCAAAAAGATGGAGGAATTTTTTATTTAATGCAAATCCCTTGTTAAATCATATCGCTAGTGACTCATGCATAAAGGCTTAGAAATCTATGGAAGGAGATGAGAAATCCCAGAAACAGATATGAGCAAATAATTCACTACAGGATAGTTGTTTTCTCTTTAAGTCAATCCAGGTTTTTTTATTTAAAGAAATTATTTGCAAATAGGTCATTCTAACTAGGAATTTATTCCCGTGTTTCTAATCGCCTCAAGGATTGTTTCTGAAAACAAATTTTAGACAATGAATTTACAGACTGATCATTCAAAAAGCATAGCTACTGTGAGTTGCCAGTCAATTGGCATTAAAAATCATATGTATTATCTCTACTTTGTAATCCACTCCCTGAACTGCAAACTCAAAAAAAGTATCCACCAGAGTTTTGAATCTCTCAGGTTCACTTTGGATAATGAAAAGGGATAAGAAAAGTTGTGGAATTAAATGTCACTTCATGTCTTTTTATGTCCTTCCACACAATCACCAAAACCCCTTGTCACCCAGCCTGTCACCTGCAGTCCAACACCCAAGTAGTGCATCCCTTTGGAGCTTGTCATGGGAGAAGATGCACATCACATTTATGGAGTAAGCTTTCACCTCTCTTTTCCCCTCACATTCTTTCCAAGTCATTCGTGTTGGTGAGCACCTGTCTGCCAATGATGCAACCTAACTCTACTCTGGCATGTTTAATTACCCAAGGTCCTATGCCAGAGCTTTGGAAGAACATTAGGAGACCTCCCTCTGCCCATCCTACACCACACAGCACCACAGACTGATTCACATACATGAATAGCATGAACTGTCCTGGATGGTCTTCCTCCTCCTCCTCCCACCATCTAACATCTCCAGAAATCCTCTTTAGTAATTGGTTTGTGATAGCATGAACTCCCTTTAAAATAAACTTGGAAAAGAAGCTGTTGAATGTGAGGCAAGGCTATACAGACCTCCTCCAAAGATGGGCAACTCTCTGGACTGCAAGACTATCAGGAGCAGACTGTGGCCCCTTTTCCTGCTCTTTCGTGAATAAGCCAAGGAAAATCAGACTTTCTGCTATGGCTAGTACCAAGAATGAGGTGGCAGTGTATGGAATAGCAGCCATAGTTGGTGAATATTTTTAAGATTTATTACACCATATTTGGGGTTTGCCATTGCACCTCCTAAACAGCTTCTGTAGTCCAGACTTTTTGAGGCTTTTCCTCTGGTTTCCTGAGCCAGCTCTACCCAAGCTTAGCTTGGACTTATTTCGTTAATGCTTCACTCTTGCTGACTTTACAGTGACATTACAGTTTTGTCCATACCCTCCTCTTCAGCAATTCAATGTTGCCTACAGTTCTGTGTGCCTTGCAAAGAACTGGTGAAGGGTAACAAATACCCAAGATGAAATATTTGGATATAGTTAGTCTAGTGAGAGATGTTGCTGTAATATCTGGTATACAGAAGCAAGTATCACAGAAACAGTTTCCCCACGGAGCAGTTTCATTACCCTGCCAAATCCTTTTTAGCCAGGAAAATGCCTATGCCCTGAAACAGAGAGTGGTATTATGAGAGCATCAAATCTGGGCTCGTTACAATCTACATCTTACCCCAAAATCATTCTTCACACAGGGTTTCCATGCTTTATTCTTGCAATGGAATATGATAAGGACATGAAACTGGGAAGCAAGAGGGGACATGAGATTAATGCTACAAGAGCCTACACATCACCAACCTTTTTGAAGCACGGCATACATACCCCACACTAACATTGGGAAGTGAACAGAAAGCTCACTGGTCCCCAGACAGACCCATGGCATTCCCCTTTGAGGAGAGATTTGGGACTTAACAACACCATTACACAAAGAAAAGAGTTCTCCCTACCAAGAAATAGATTCCTCTTCTAGTACATTGAAACAATTAGGTAATTTCCATCTCCTTCCTTGCAAATTGAATCTCTCAATAGCTCAATTTCATCAAGTGCCGTTGGTTTTCTCAGGCACAACGAAAGTAATTTTGCTGAGCCTCCATACTCTTAGAGTACCCAAGCATCTCTAGCACCTGAGTGTTCCATGCTGCAGCTATTTCTTGAGTACTGCTTGGACATGTTTCAAGTTGACATTTTAGATTGCATAACTCCTGGCACAGCACTGCAAAGATGTCTCCTCCCATTGCATCAGAGAGTGACCTGCTGTGGCAAAGGCTATTACTTCTCTTGAGATTATCGAGTTTGTGGTGCTTCATCGAATTATGCAGATTCCAAGGGGAGAGAAAGTAACTGCTGTGTGCTCCGGGCTCTGAACTTTTCAGTGCAACACATCTGGAGAGCCTTCATCTGCATATGCGTCTCTAATGCCACATCTCCTCGGTGAACACTGCGTGCATTGAATTCTGCTAACATAGGGTGACAGACAAGTAACAATAGGAGCTACGTTGACTCGGTGCTTGTCTCATCCTAAAATAAAATACTGTGTGATGGACTAGCCACAGCTGCACGCTTACAAAGAGCAGTCTGTGGCTTCTAAGAAAAGCAGCTGAGAAGTTTAAAAAAAACCAAATCTCAGTTTCCCCCTCCCCACTCATCTCCACACACATGTTAGATTCAAGGCCAAAATTCGATGACTAAACTAGGCATACAACTAAGAGTGACCTGATTTTGGAGAGTTATTGAGCACTGGTGTTGCCCAGGGACTTTACTGCTTCCAAACTGTGTTTCTTGGGGAACACAGAGGCTCAGTTCCTCTGAAAATTGGATACATTTGAGCAGGTGCCTTAACATTAGGGTTTTTAATGGCTCAATTTAGTTTGTTCTTTTGGAAACAGTTTCATTTCAGAGTAAGGGCAAATGAATACTGAATAAAAATAATTTTGAAAAATCAAACACTGAAAGCCTGGTTTCTGTAGCATTAACCACACTGAGCACCTCTGACGGGGTAGGAGCAACAAGCTGTACAGTGGCAGGACCACTTTCCCATCAATGTGGCACAGACCAAGTGCCACAACAGATGGTGCCCGTAGGGAGGGCAAAGGATGATGGATCATACCCAAATCTCAGAAACCCCATGTGAGCACTATCCTCACGTCTCCAGGTAGCTCACCGACACTAAAGATGACAGCTTTTCTAGTCAGGGTTGATCATCCAGGAGTCCAGGGATGCAAAAGGGCAAACCTAGATCGGTCTGAGGCAGATGGTGATGCTGAACCCAAAGAGTGAATTTTCCATCTTTTCCCCCACCTCACTCCCCGTAGTGCTTACAACAAAGGTGGCAGGAAAAGACTAATGCTTGTCTTCAGGGGATTTTAAGAGAGTTCTTAACTGTTTAAAGAAGGCTTAAAAAATTGTAATTCTTAAGCGACTTTCCAAGGCTGGTTGCTGAAGGTTACACAGGGCTAGGTGTGAAGTTGTATAATCCTGTTTTTCAAATGTCAGCAGGAAAAAAGTAAAATTCTCCTTTTGGCGTTCTCCAACCCCTGAGTAATCTGATGCAGTATAAATCAATATGTTCTTGAGACAGCATTCCATGGAAAATGTAAATTGTAATGTTATCTGATATTTGAGTTGTACAAACTCAAGCAAATTGCACAAACTATAATCCTGGGCTGTGAATCACTGCTGCAGATATAATCGCTACCAGTCTTTTCTGTCCATCAGCTCTGCTGTCTGCAAAGCAGTGGAAGTATGGATTACACAACTTGTACTTTTCATCACCAACATGCCCTGATGGTAAGAAACTGTAGTGTGACCAAGCAGCTAATCAGAAGCAAACCCTCATACCTAGTTTCAATCTCCTATGTGCAGATAACCTCACCTCTCCAATGAGAGTAGATTTGGGTGTTTACAGCCAGCACGCATCTACTTTTACTTTTTAGAGCAGAAACCATTCAGGGGAACAGACTGTTTAGGAGCTGTGATTAGAAGGAAGCTCGCTAATGCAACAAATGGTCAAGCAGACAACACAAACCAACAGATGCCAAACTATTTGAAGCCTGATACAGAACAAAGACCTCCCTCCTCAAATGAGGGCCAGGGCTGCAGAGCCCAGACAGAAACACATACCAGCTGGCCAGCCATGCAGAATGAAATCTCCCAAAGACCAGTTTCATCATAAGCAGCAGCTGACCGATCGCAATTGACAGGATGGCTGACAAGAGGGCTCATTCCTGGGGCTCTTCCTCCCTCGCTCTCAGTCAACATGAGCCACCACTTTTGTCATGGGAGCCTGTGGTATGTGTTTGCCTGGCACCAACTCAAGTTCATGGGGAATCAGACCTATTGTTTGGCACAGTCTGCCACAGGGCAAGTAAAAACTCCTGTTTCAAGCTGGCAGAAACCAGTGGAGTCAAAATCTCCTCACAATGAAGTGCACACTCTAGCTGCTTAGGGAATTGTCTTTAGCGGCATAGGAAGTGCAGGTAGGCTTGCCCTGCTTCTGCTGGGATTGAGTGGTGCTCTGACACACAGCCCTTACCCCACAGTGATAAACACATCTGACACCACCCCTCTGCATTACTGCTCACATCTCCATCACTGCTTCCACAATTTCAGGCTGTACATTTGTCAGCAGAGACAAAGGCCTGAATAGTTGTGCCTGTATTTTATTAGTGTCATCACAAGCCTTTCTAAACAGACCACTACAGACATTTTGGTGATTCAAAGAAGGAAGTCTCACAGCCTGTGTGCAATATAAGACAGGAAAGCAGAAGGTCCTGGAAAGAAAGGCACAGAGAGATCTTTCTTGTAAGGTGATGACTTTGAAGAGAGAAATGCAATGAGAGCCTCTGATGTGATCTCTTCTACAGAAAGCTGGCAGACTTCTCCAAACCCACCCAAGCTGCTGATCTGAACAGAGCACCCTGAAAATTCCCTGTAAAGCAAATGACAGGATTGAGGATACAGGAAGAGAGGATGTCTGAAAGAGACACACAAGCAAGGCAGGGACTGTCAGCGCGAAAGTCCTATTCTATATATCAGGTCTAACAAGATTAGGAGAGTCACCCAAAAACCTCCCAACAAACAGAAATTTCAGAATCCACATGCTTTTTGGTTTGCCTAAGTGCTGTTTATATCTCCATGTTTACATGCAACCCATCTACTTTTCTCTTCAAGAAGACCCACGCTTTTTAAATGGTTCTGTAATTATATTTCTTCATAGTAGCAGTCAGTTTTAAAAAGAATATCAGACAAGCCAAGGGAACAAACTCTCCTTGGACAGTTTCCCATCCCTGTTATTGTCATTAAAAAACAGGGTGCACAGAGACTACGGCTATTAGCACTATGTGCCTGACTCAGGAAACAAGCAGTTTGTTATTATGGTTATTTCTGCCAATTTAGGCCATTTCTGCTCTGAAACATAAAGAATTCCTCTTTCAGCTTAAGCACTAGTCTACAGATTCAAAATGTGTGTGCTAAGTCTTAATCTACAGGGTGTCCCTCCTGACTGACTAGGAAATAAATCCAAACAGAGCACAGCAAAAAATGACAATGAGTTGGCTGCATCACTTCAGGCCATATTCATCAAGTGATGGCTCATGAGTGCTGCATACTGAAAACATACAGGAGCTGGGTAATATGAATTCTAAGCCACTGCCCATCATTTCCCTTTACCCCACAAGTTCCTTTAAAAAAAAAAGGCAGATCCTTGGCTGCTGTCAATTAGCATTGTCTCATTCAAGCTGATGCTGAATTAAACAGGCTAAAGATGTGTGCCCTGACTGAAGGAGAACAATCTCTCCCCCACAATTACAGCAGAGAAGCTCATCTTTGTTTAAATATTCAATTCTACAAAGGCTTTAAAATCCTCATGATCACAAAGGTTAGGAATTTTGTGGGCAATGGTGTAGGCTGTGTGCACCAGATCTGGGAACATTTATGTAAGAGGCTCCTAAGAAGACTGTACAACAAGCTGGGGAGAGCAGGGGGTGCCAGTTTCAGTGGCTACACATTGGGGTTATGGCTCTTGTCTCTCCCTCCACTTTTGGGTCTTAATCACTTAAGACATCCACAAGATACTCTGTGGCATCCATTAATTTTAGAGAAACAAAATGGGAATCAGTATTCTTAAAATCAGCATTTTAAAAAATGGGATGTTCCCACTGTGCTGCCCCAGCACTTCTCTGTGCAGCTCCCCATTTATCTTTCATGTACCCACTCTTCCCTTTTGCCACCCTATCACCACTTCTACTTGCAGGGCAAGGTAGCAACTTCAAGACAACCAAGGAAGCTGTGAAGAAAAGGGTAAGGTGGGACTATTTTCCATATTTCAGGCTAAAAATCAACCTGATTTATTTAAAAAAAAAAAAAACCACAAACAAACAAACAAAAAAGAACAGGGAAGTTAGTAAGCCTGTCCTTTACCAAAGGATGCAGAATTTAAAGCTGAAACATGGGAAACCCCATATTTAATGAGAAGTCTGCCAACCCTACAAGCTCAATCATAAAGTGGATTATTCTGTGCAGTCACAGAGTTTTCCTAGACTACTCGTTTTCACATGAGCTGATAGCTCAAGGGGATGTTCAGACAGTGCTTGATGCTTTTGAACCTGACCTACAACCAGCCAATGTCAGTTCAAACCTGACCACTGGCAGAAAGCATGGAAAAAACGGGAAGAAGAGCGGAGCATGTTGTCATGGTCTGCCTCTGTCAAAGGAGTTTGTAGTTTGATAGACATCAAGCCAACAGAGCAGAAAGCTCAGACAGCACTGAAGCTAAATAAATAGCACATTTGATGGGGATGGGGGAGAAGTTTGGAGCTATGTAGGGAGGCAGGGGAGGTCTGAGAAAAGGGTAATGAGGTGGCAGAGGAGGAGAAAAGGGACAAGACTTGGAATGACATAGACATGCTCCCAGTCCTAAAAGTCCAAGGCAAGTAAAAAAATTCCTCCTTCCCCTCCCTGCCTCTTCTTTGTCCTCAATGGGATCTGGGCAACCCTTGCCCTGAGTCCCATCTCCAGAGGATGGTGACTTTTTGTCATGGGAGCAAGCAATAGGGCAGCCCTTTCCACCTTCCTGGTAGCTTCTGCAAAACACAAAGTGCAAGATGGAAAATGCACTGGGTCAGTGCTTAGCACAGCATCCCAGGAACTGACAATGGGTTGGGAAGGGAGGCACCACTGACTGAGATGAACGGTGGTTCCCACCCCTCACATCTGTGTCTCTACGGAGGACATTTTCATTCAACAGAGCATACAGCTCATGGAGATGAACAGGTTATTTCCTACACCTTAAAAAAAATTCATTCTGCTTAAAGGTTAGAAGTCTAAAATCTACACACTCAGTTGGATTTCCTTGATACTAATAGCACAACATAAATTTGCCATACAAATACATAAACTTGCCATCAGCTGAGTGATTTACAAAATGCATTCCTGAAAAACCAGAATAAATAGCCTCCCTGGAGGTTGAAAGACTGTTTCTGGGGACATTTCTTTGGAATCAAACTGGGTCCAATCAAAACACATAGGCACTCAACTCCACAATGTCCATCACAGCTGGTGCATGGTGCCTGTCACCTCCTTGGCAGACAATGCAGAACAGGGAGCTTGGCAAAGGCTTCAGATCTACGGGGAAGATCAAATCCCTCACTGGGATGGAGCAGCCCTAGCAGGATACTCACTGGGATTCTCTGATTGCTTCCCCATGTCAGCTGGGAAATAGGGTCTTGCTCCCCTAAGCAGACCAGGCTGATTATCATCTCAGGATTTGAGGGTGGCTAGTACACAGAAATCACAGACATATTCTACCCTGTGCATGTGCTGGGGCCTGGAAGGATCCTGATGTCTCTTTCTGCTGTGCTCAGCAATGGTCTGAGGGTCAGCAAGAGAAATGAAGCTGAAAATCGTAAGAAGACAGGCAACATACATTAAAGACACAGTCCCCTCTTCCCCCTTGGGACAGGAAACAGACTAGAGCAGGTTCCTAGGCTGGCGAGCAGGGAATGTGATAAAGCAAGCCTGGTTGAAATTGGTGCAGGGAATTTCACAGAAGGGTGACATACAAGGAATGCAGGATCTACTCATATGTGTAGTTAAATAACCCCAGAAGCATGCAGAACTCTAGCAGGCAGCTGCCTTTGATGCATATATAGCAATAGGTACCAGCTGACAAGGACTTATTGGCTCCTAAAATACTCACGGATTAAGAAGACAGGAAAGGAGGTAAGCTAGAAGTCCTAGCCAATTGATATGCATGACAGAGGTAGGAAAAGGAAGAAGATTCACATTTTTAATGTGGGAGTTTTTGTTGCGTGTCTGCCACATTACAATGTATGGAAGTAGACCTGCTAGATGGCTCCCCCCTTTCTAAACAATAGAGAAGAGCTCAGCACTTATCACAGTGTGACCAAGTGCCAAGGAGTAGGGAAGAAGTACACGGCAGCCACACAGCCTCTCCATTCCAGCGATACCCATGTTTCAGCTGCCCCTGTAGCTAAGTCACAGAAGTGGAAATTTCACTTCCAGCTGAAATATTTCTCTCCCATTAAAGGGCAAAGAAACTGGATGAAGACTGCTCACACATCATTGTGAGCACATCAAGTTGTGTACAACCAAGATGACCTTCCTACCTTGTATAATTTGGGGTCAATTTGAACTAGCAGTCTAAAAGGGAAACTTTCCATAACCCATTGCCAGCTACCTGAATCGGTGATTTCCAAAATGCGGGCCACAGACAGCTGGTTGGTCATGTGTGGCTGGCACTCCTCCTTTCTCATTGCTATTTCAGCCTGAGCACTGCTAAAAATACACCAAATCGTTTCCTAATATTGTATTCTCATGTGATCACTAGCTAGTGTTGAAATAGGGATGTAAGAAACCTAAAGATGTGAAAGGTGGAAAAGTGGTGCTCCACACATGAGGAGATGGTAAACGGAGGTATTGATGACTTCAGGAGAATGTGAGATGCAAAACCAGACTCCCACTTAAGAAAGCAAGCAGATAATGCAAAACAATGGGATGTATGGGAAACGTGTATCTTTTTGGTTAAGGCTGTTGAGAAGTATGTAGATTGTTTTTATGATTTGGGGGGAAGTTTATGTTTTCTTCTATTTGCACCTGTAGCCTCATCTTATTCTGGGACATTCACTGACACTCTGTACCAAGGATTGTGACTCTGCTCACCTGTCAGGGTGAGTCCTGGGCCTTAGAGAGTGTGATCAGACACCCAGGGGTACACATGTAGCTTCAGGACATGCAACCAAACATCTGTGCCACCTAAGCCATACACCACTGTCATTTGGGTACCCGAGGCTGTGCCAGAGCAAGGCACAATTAATTACAATTTTCCTTGTAATTAAAACTGTCCACCACCCTGCCAGTGCCCCAGACCTGCAGACCGCTGTATGACCCAAACATTTCTGACTCCTGGTCTCAGACTGCATGCCTACCATGCTGCAGGTGGGGTGCAATGTCCTGGAACCATCTCAAGAAACAGATGGATCAATGCAGATCTGTAGGTCTTTCCTATCACCAAAAATGGGAAAATGGACAAGCAGGCCAGAGCAGTTCTCATAACAGCATAAGAGATTCTGGGGGAAGGGACAGGGGAGGGGGGAAGGGAGTGTGTAAATCAGTTAAATTAATTTTAGAGAAAGGATATGAACCAGTCAAGCCTCAGTTTATGTTCCCCACTTACATTTGCTCTCCTTGACAAAAATAGGTGGCTCTGCTCTGAAGTCCCGGGGAGCCTAGAGCCTTACTCAGGCAGCCCATTTGGAGCAATACACCAAAATGCAGGCTGAAATGCCCTGCAGAACCTGAAAGTGGATTCCAGAGAGGACAGGATCCCTTGGAAGGCTGCACAGTGATATCACCCACCTCCACATCGAGAAAGATCTGGGAGCCTGTTCCAAGAAGATCTGGGGCTGCAGGCAGGACAAATAAAGCTCTCACATGCTTTTCAGCCAGGCAGCTGCATGTAGTTCAGCAGGAAACTCTTTGTACTATGTGACCAGGTCACAGACATAAACAAAAGAGCACTGAGAGACTGAGTCAACAGCCGGTTCTCATGTCCCTCTGTGTCATATTCATGTCTCTAAAAATCAAATGCACTTAAGAGGAATTTGACATCATATGTGCATGCTGTAACACTTGCTATAAAAGAAACAGTAAAACATTCAAAAAGGTCACGCAGTTCCAAAAGTTTTACTGCTACTAAAACAATAGCTGAAGACTACATTTTCAGCAAGAAGCAGACAGGATTTTAACCATATTGCTTACACTAATCCCCCTGAATTTTCTCTTTAAGAGAATCCAGAGTGAAGGTCTGAATTGGCCTATTCCTTTCAAGAGAAATAAATTGAGGAAAAAACTAAAGTTGAACAGTTGCCTGACAGAAGTGAGGGAATGCCACTTCTGGAAGAGGCTTCACTTGCCATACTGGATTTAGCTATTCAACTATTGTTGAAAAACACAGGTTATTTAATCCTCATAAGGGTCTGAGAAAGTTGGAAAGCAGGAAAAGTCACTGTAAAATGACAACAATGAGCTCTGCAGAGCAGTGGGAGCAGGGTCTCAGAAATCATGATGCCCAGCATTACCGCTCATTTGCCTTCACAAGACAACAATGAAGGGAAGGAAACAGACTGGAAGAACACAGCTTGGAAGAGTCTGTTAAATGCATTATGAAATGTATTGCCATAAGACTGTTGTTTAATTTATCCAGATTTTTATTTAATTCTTGCAGGAATTCTCTTTCCTTTACCAATGAATGCATCACCATGAAAAATTTGTTTATTCTGGTAACAGCACCCTTTAAATAAATAATGGGATTTTTCTTTTTAATAAAGGAGAGAAAATGGTGTTGGGTCACATCCCTGTTCTTCTAATTTCAGTGACAGACAGAGTAGTAAGGCAACAGCTTCTCTAGTACAACACAAAATTTTTCTGGGTTGCAGTAAAAATAATAGAGTCCCCTTCCTCCTCCTTGCTGTTGGAGGCCTGCACAACTCAAGAAAGCTTCCCAAGAAAATAAGGGGAAGAATATAACAGCGAATTTGGCTGGCTGAGTCAGCAGCATCCTGTGTTTGAGCAAGCCTACACAGTGCTTCAACACAGAGGTGGGAGGATTTCTTTCTACCACATCCCCCTGGGGAGTGAGCTGCAGAGAGCATCCCTATAAAAACACCGTCTTGCAGGTGGAATTGCAACTCATCTTTGTGGTCAAAGCAAAGGTTTAAAATCTGACAGAAATTCTGGTTGTGTGGAAAAGAACCTGAGTCTGTCAACAGATTGTCTTCTTGTTGTTGAAATCAGCTTCTATTTCCTAGCCTCAGAAGTAGAGAAAGCAAGATATTACCTAGGGCAGGAGATGGCTGGGGAAAGGAAGCAGTTCAGGCATCTTGATGAGCCAGAGTACCTTTGTTTGTGCCTTGTGGGGGGAAAAAGAAGAGGACCAGCTGCTCAAATGGCTGCCCTCCATCTCTTCCTGTAGTCAGATTCAAACCAGGGTGGTTTACTTCTGCAGAGAAGAAACCTACAGTACATTACTGCTTCTAGGGGGAAACTGCTCTCTGAGTAGAGCAGTCAGCTCCCTGTAAATTATCTTGTGCCTATGCTGAATGGGGAGAAAGCTTTTCTGGGCACCCGTGACCTGGTTGTGTATGTAATGGCCCGCTGGATCATGTTATGACAACTGTCAATCCCAAGACAGTTACAGACCAGTCCTTTCATCAACAGAGGGTCTGAAATTCAGGAAGAACTTCAAGCGACCCGCCTAAGGTTACTGGCTGCCTCCATGTCAGCACCAAGATTGGAATACCAGACTAGCTGGCCTCAAGTCAAAGGTTCAGCCTCACCTATCCTATATATAGATTATTGTATCATATGCTCCCCCTTATTGCTATGCAACTGGGTGTCAGAGCAAAAACACAATTAAACACTGGTCTTGGGCCCCATTAAACCAGATGTCAGGAATGTTTTTCTCTATTGTGCTTTTCTAAAAGGCAGCCACATTCGGTAATCAATGCTCAAACTGATTTTTCTAAAATGTTTTTGAACCTGACTTCTTAGGACAGGAATTTGCTGCAATTTTCTCTTTGAAAAATCTTGAATAATTTGATTACAGTAGGAGCTGATTAAGCCTTCTGATATCAAAGCCAAGTGTTGTGTCAGGATGAAGAAGAGACACATAAACATGGATGTTTCATTGCCAGTTGTAACTCTGCTTGAGAAAAGGCACCAGTTCTCACCAGCAAAACCCAGTATCCTGTGCTCCTACTGCCATCATCTAGATGTCAACAATCCCTAAGGAGTGCTCAAAGATTTTTCTCAAGGCTTGGGATGATAGCACCTCTTTTATACCTGGTCTAATCCTTAGTTCCTCAAATTGGTAGTCAAGATCGCAGTCACTGAAACATTACCTTTATATACATGAAATTGTTCTGCACGACAGCATCTTGAACACACTGACAGTCATTTATTTCTGATGTGCCCTAAGGCAACATCCTGGCAATAGTAAATCAACAGAAATTTACCAATTACTTTGCTCAGGCCAGTTTTTTCATCTTAGGGGCCTTGATCAACCTAATGACAAATCAGGGAAAAATTTGCTCCATGTTGGAGATTTGGTTTTCATAGTCGTTTTTGCTTGCCTTATTAACACCAGTGAGTAAAATAGAGATATAAATTCACTCACCGAAGGGCTCTTCTTTCTCATGTTTTATGCTTTTGATCCATACAAGTACCCAAAGAAATTGGTTTCCAGCTATTGATTTAGCTCAGTTTTTTCAGAAACATAGCAGGGACTGCCATCACAACCACCTGTGAGGAAACAGGGCCTGATGGTGCCATACTGCTTTTCTGTTGATATGTATCCTCCTCTCTAATTTTCAGACATATGCCTATTTTAACTGTATGTACACAAATGCAGAATTTGTCTGTTTGGGACTTTACATTACTTTCATTACAAAACTGCGTAAAAAAGACAGCAAATCAATTTCATAGTCAGCGCTCACGCAGCAGGAGACAATTCATACTGACATCTGATACCTGCTGGCTGCTGCTTCCAATTATGCCAGATGCCAGAGAGTGGGACTGTCGAAATAACAGTGTCGATGGTGCAATCAAACTAGTTAAGATTCTGGAAGTGTGTTGTGCTTGGTTCAGTGCATCGTCAAGTTCCCACCATAAGCAAAATAGTGACAACTACTCCTTTTTTGTTAACTTCTTAACCAGCAAAGAGATACACATTAATTCAATGTAAAGTTGCATCCTTGGATATATAACTGAATCTGCCCAAAGGCTAAATATCAAAAGATGGGAAGGAATGTGAATGAAAAGTGAAATAAACATGATAAAGATTTATAATAACACATCCTTAACTAGATCCTACTACAAGGCTGCATTACAGCCCTCAAGGCAAGACCATGTGTACTGCCTGTCCGATTCCTTGCAGCACACTGGGGAATTCTCCTGTCATCAGAATAAATTTGGTGAGCCTGAAATTGGCTCACAGCTTGTTGAGCAGGAATAGTAGGAGAATAATAGGACAGGGTATCATTGAGGCATTAACTGACCAGCAGACACAAAAAGACCTTCTCTTTGTTTGAGGCAGAAAGCAGAGGACAAGTTTGGCTGGATACAGAGCACCATAGGAGACAAAGTCTGCTCTTCTTTTATCTCTCTAAAATATTAAAAGAAAAGCAGAAGACTATGGTGCTGGCAAAGCAGGTCCTTCTTCGTACTGACTGCCATCTCCCAAAAAAGCCAATCAACTGAAATAATAGTACATACAAACAGTGAAGGAAATCCTTGGCCCCACCCCTTCCATTTCCCAGCCTTCCATGAAAAGATCTTTTGGAAGAGAAGTAGCCCTTCCTTCCTTTCCTTCATTCCTTTCTTCTTTCTTTCCTTCATTCCTTTCTTCTTTCTTTCCTTCCAGCACACTTCAAGCTAAGACATCCCTCAGTGATTGACCTCAGAGGTCAAATTTCTCAGCCTCCCCTGAGCAAGGGGCATCACAAATCACCTTGTCCAAAGAGACGAGAACAGAAGAACAGTGCAACAGTTTAACACAGTCCAAAATGGGACACCACCAACAGTTCCAGTTGGCTTTACCTTGTCAATTAGCACAGACAGAGGCTTTCCCCATCAGATACTTAATAGAAAATTATAAGCTACACATTACTGATAGCCACCCTGAGGTTTAATTATGTTCCCTGCAGAGCACAGAGGATGTCACTAAGGCAGGGAAGTGGGACTCCCCAGGCTGAGCAAGGAAGTTGTAGCAACTTTCTGCATAAGACCACATGAGCTGAACAAATCAGTCACTAAGCATGTACAAATATATAAACACCTCCTCACTGGAGGCTTCCAGAAGAGACTGAAGTGTCTGTTTTGAGGTGTCTTTATTTTGCAGGGAGACATCATTTGATGTACTGACTGTGGAGATCATGTACACAATTACCTATTCCATTCACAGACCACGAAAGTGATTGTATGTCTGCAGTAACACCACCTAAAAACAGTTCTGAAAAGGCCATAATTTAAACACTGTATTAAAAAGCTCAGTTGATCTGGCTGGCCATAGCCCCAGAAGCATACTGTTCTGAATTGGATAAAATCTACTGGATTTATAAGCAGACGGTCACACTAATGCTGTTAGTATATTTACAGTGATCACAAGTAACAAATAATGCTTTGCAATGTTTTCATCAAAGATTTCTCAGTTTGCTATATCTGTGATAATCCTCAATTAAGATATTTTTAATATGCCATGGGACTTTTATTAGCAGAACAAATAACTGTCATATTAAATCTAATCTAAATGCATAGGACTCTGATTTAAATAGTTACTCTTAAATCTTTCAGACAATAAGACCTATGGCTAAATTAATCTCAAATAACATATGTCTTTGACAATAATTTTAAAATGCTTAAAATGCACAAATGCTTCATTTTTAATTACATGCCAGGGTACTTTAACCCAAAAAATGGAGGAAGTTCAACAAAACTTCAGCCTCTTAACCCAGGTATCTCCACCTTCTTCAAAGGAAAATTCAAACACAGAGGAGAATGCACTGAATCTTCAGATTATATCCAGTTCTGCTCATTGACTTGGAGGAGATAGCATGCCAAAAGTATTTATTTAATTGTGGATATTAACCACTGTATTAATGACATGAGGTAGAAGCCATATGTCAGTGGCAGAATATAACATATACATTCTGTGAACAATTTGTTGTGATGAGGCAAAGAACAACATATTTAGTTTAAATACCTTGACTGGAAAAAAAGAAACCTCAAGCATGGTTCAATTAATTACTCACCTAATTACTCTTGTTCCAATAACAGTCATTGACTTGCTCCACATTACTATATATTTGAATTTTAGACTTACTGCTGCTAGTAAAATTGAATACTTAGCTTAGATCTAATACAAACAGAATTAACACACATCCAGGAGATATCCAGCATTTAGCTGTATCTTATTTTTAGAGCAGTAATCAGTTGTCTGGCTTTTTTCTTTCCAAATTATCTATCACACACTGCCTGCAAAATCATGAATTATTTCTCCATGGTATTTCCAATCCAAGTGTAACTTAGTCAAAAAATAGTTAGGAATGGGGAGGAGGTGATTTCTTCCATGAAAATTGTACATTACAAAGTCTTGCAAGAGACAATCTAAAATAGAAGTTAATTTATTTTCCTAACTCAAAAAGCAATTTACGTTTGAAAAAAAAATTCATTTCTAAAACACAAATATCAAAGGAAACAAAATATAGATATCTACTGTGTTCAGAAGATCCACACAGAAAAAAAAAATTAAAACAAAAAAAGTGAAAATTATTTCAAACTAGATCCCAGCTGTATTAAAGGCTTGTTTTTCCATTCAAAAATCTTCACCATTTTTAACAGATATTAAAAGTATTAAAGGATTTACAACAAGTTTAAATCTGGTCCTTATGCTGCAACTTTCTTGCCTAGCATCTAGACACTACAGATCATGTTTTATTTTTAAAAAACCAACACACAAAGAGACACAAGCATTTACTCCAACAAGATTACCTTATGTCTAAAATTAGATTACAAAGAACAAGAGTAACTACCAGTATGTGGATGTGTGGAAAAAAGCACAAGGGCTTCAGTAATAAGATCACACACCTAATTTCAGGCTCCAGTGCCTTACAGCTTCTGGGAGGCAGGACTTTGCTAGCAGGAGTGACCAAGGAAGAAAGATCTAAGACTGGGCTGAAAAAATGTTAAGAACTGTTTGTCCAGTGTGTTTTCATGCTCAACCTCTCTGAGAGTTACACTGTACAGAGAAGTGATTATGAGAAAGAGGAAGCAAAAGATTTCTTGAAAAAGTTTTTACATGCTTTCAAACCTCCGAAAAAGATGAAATTGCATGCAGTTCCTGGGACAGTGTTCATGTCATGCTGCCTTCTGCACACTCAGGAATCCTTAGCTCTTATGTACATATTTTCAAAACTCTAAAATACTACTGAACCCTGCTTAATTCTGATTTATTGTCCAAAGACTTAATCAATAATAAATGAGCTAATTACAACTAGTTGTCCCTGTGGGACTGTCAGAAGGCTGATAAAGATCAGTCAGTTGCAGGTACAAACCATCACAGATCCTTACTCTTCCCTAAAGAACAATTTACTTTGACACTAAACCTCAAATTGCCACTGATGGATAACATGCTAAATGTACCTACTTTAATCTCTACAAGAATCATAAAATATTTACCTCCACAATACTGGTCAAATGAGCATAGAAGGCAACAGAGTGGTGCTTCCTTGTGCTGCTTTCAGCTGGGATAGAGTTAATTTTCTTCACAGTACAGGGCTGGATTTTGGATTTGTGCTGAACACAGCATTGATAATAGAGAGATATATTTGTTATTGCTGAGCAGAGCTTACATAGAGCCAAGACCTCTTCTGCTCTTCTGCCATGCTGGTGAGGAAGTTGGGGGTACATGGGAGGTTGGGAGGAGACACAGCCAGGAGAGGTGACCCAAACTGACCAGAGGGATGTTCCAGACTGTATGACATCACGCCCAGTATATAAAGTGAGGAGGAGAAGAAGGATGAAAGGGGAGACATTTGGAGTGATGGCTTTTGTCTTCCCAAATCACAGTTATACATGATAGAGCCCTGCTCTCCTGGGGATGGCTGAACACCTGGCTGCCCACGGGAAGCAGTGAATTAATTCCTTGTTTTACTTTGTGTGAATGGCTTTTGCTTCCACTATTAAACTGTCTTCATCTTTATCCAAAAGTCCTGTATCTTTTATCCTTCTGATTCTGTCTCTGATCCTGCTGGTGGGGGAGTGAGTGAATGGCTGTGTGCAGCTTGGCTTCTGGCTGGGATTAAACCACAACACTGCCCCTATTTCTACCCCATGAACCACATGAAGTACATTAAATAAGACAGCAGAGATGTTAGGCCATCTTCAGTCTGTTTCAATCCACAGCCCCTCCCTTTGAAAAAAAAAAAAAAGTATGATAAATGTATACGGAAAAATAATTTTGAAATGTCATGTCCCAGCATTCAGACAGGGGTATGATAGATGTATAGATTTTCATGTCTTGCACATTGTATTGCTAGTATAAATCATGACAGCAGTGAATTAAGACATAAATAGGAAAGAGAAACTGGGAAAAGAGTCTCATGAGCTAGGGACAGTGGAACAAATTCACTGCTGCAAGAACAAAATCAATGAAGAGAGCGAGTGCTTCTTTCAAAGGAGCTTTACCCACCCACAGCACAATGCAGCTTGGTCCATTGACTTTTTCCAACTTCAAGCAATTTCTAAAAGCTGAACTGCCACTATGTTCTCTGCCTCCAGGAAAAATGAGAAGCATTAGTATGAATGGCTTTCTGAGGTTTCTGATACGTGTCGAGGGTACACATACGTATATACCTGTTTGCGTGAGGTATTGGTACTAACCAGCATCTTTTCCTTTGCAGAAACATTCAAGTGCTCTGGTGTTTTTAATGATGTGCTTTGACTGTGCTTCTCCACAGATGAAAAAGGGGAGAAGTAACATGAAAGAAATACTTCAGCTGTGAGAGCTGGAGGATCAGCTCAGTGGTAGAGCAGGAGTGTTGCCTGGAGAATACCTACAGAGTCCCTAACACATCACTAGCCCTGGATGTGCACAGAAACATTTGGAAACCTTTCCTTGCACATTTTTTGCATGCATTGATTCTCCAAGTTCTTCCAGATGAGGAACTATCATCTAGCGATAAGAGTCTGAGTTTGAAGACGGTTCCAGTTCTGTCAAAAAGGTGCTGTGTGACGTTAAATAAGGAAACAAAGGAGTACCATGATTGGGCCTCAAGTTTCTAAACACAGGTTTCATAACTATTGCTATGCAAATACCTCCAAAATGTCCAAAACGTGCACATTCTCCACATTTCATTTTCATGATATATCCTAAATTTTGGGGTAAATTTTAGGCAAGTATTCACAGAATCATAGTACAGTTAAAGTTGGGAGGGACCTTAAAAGTCATCTAATTTCAACTTCTCCAACCTGGACAGGGATGCCACCCACTAGATCATGTTTCTCAGGGTTCTGTCCAACCTGGCCTTCAACACATCCTGGGATGGGGCATCCACAGCTTCTCTGAGCAACTTGTTCCAGGGTCTTACCACACACCGAGTAAAGATGATCAGTACAAAGGCCAAGATAGATAAAAAGATCAAAAATTGCTCAGCAGTAATTCTTTAAAAGAACCACCAAGCAAGTGGATGAAGTGCTGGACTGGACTCATCACAACGAGAAAAAGCTCAAATCTGTAAAAGGAATTATTCATTGTGGTCTTATAGAAATTGGAAAAAAAACAGATGCCTGGCAAAATATAGAGTAAATCTAGTTACTTCATAAATGTTTCAACATCCTTGGTTGCCAAGTGCAACCGTGATGCAAAATATTATTGTGATTCATTTGTTCTAATAGCACAAGTACAGTAAGGAGTTAAGCAAGTGTTTTGTAGAAGTTTCCAAGTGGCTATATATGCTGTACTTAGCTGGCCCATAACCAAACTTATATTCAGAGTTCATGGTAGCAAATTTGGTATAAAGATTTAGATGGATCATACAAAGGAAAAATGGGAACATTTACCTACATTGTGGTAAATCATAGCAGTTACACTTATTCTTGGAGAGTGAAGAGTTGCTAGTGTCTGACACTGCTGTGAAAAGGGTCAAACATCAACTATATGGATCCCTCAGTTCTTCCCTCAGAAAGGGAAGAAACCAGAATCTGGAAGACTCTCTTTTTTTTTTTTTTTCTTTCAGACCAGGCGTCCTTCCAGGCTTTTCTGGAAATATACATTTACTTTTGCTCAAGCCAATGAAGCTTAATCAAAGAGATAAATATCCCTCCTCCAGCTGGTGCAGCCACTGAGCCTTTTTCCCTAGTGTGTGCCCTTCCTGCTAACAGAACTCTTCTTGAAGTCCCCTCTGTGGTTCCTCCAGTGGCAAGTGTGGAGGAAGTGGTGAAGAGATTCCACTGAGGAGTGCAAATCAGAGGGAATGGTTTTCTCCAGCTTGTTTAAGGATTTGAAGACTTTTCCCCAGAGCCTAGTTATCGAGAAAAATAGCAAGAAACAAGAGATGCCACAAACACTTTGTCAACTTCAGATCTTTCTGGTTTAAAGAATGTTAAAGAAAGCTGTTTCCAGCCAGGGCAATGGTTTTACTGCCAGACTAAGTAGGAACAATCTGTTCCAATTCAAATGCATTGTGTTTCATAGAAAGCTGGATTTTGAAAGAATAAATCTTATATGGGAACATTTTAACTGCATTAAATAACACCTAGTAGGTCAGACTTACCAGCATGTGCTGTATTTCCACAGTAGAGACCTGTGTAACAGTTTGGTTTGTTGATGTGGCTGGTTATCCAGAACAAACCAAAACCTCTTCAAGATGTGCTTAGAAAGCATAGAATAAGCTGTTAACAAATATAGCTTTCTAAAAAGACATAGCTACTGTGGTGCAGACACAGGGTAAGTATCTCTGCTATGGATCAAGGGATCAAGGTACAGCTTGTGAATTCTCCTTGAGATCAAAGAATTTTTGTACATTGAAACCATCATGGATATTTCCTAAAACTCCCTGCACTGTATTTTTTTTTTTTTTTGAGTAGTGTCTACGTGTCTGACTCAGAATAGATTGCTCAGTCAGGACTATCAGCACCAGCATTGACCCTGACTAGGAGGAACAAAATTATAAAGAAACATTTTTCTCCAAGGGCTTTGAAGAAAAGAGCAGGGCAAGGGATAGCAAGAGATGCAATAAATCTCAGGCAGGAGAGAGAGATCAGAAGGCATTGGTTTGTACTGCAGGGCACCATTTTTTCTGCAGGAAAGCTAACAGAGCTGGTCATGGAGAACACTGGGCCACAGATGTTAGGAAAACAAAGCTCCATGTTTCTAGGATGTCAGCTTATAAAGCAGTTCTGCAAAGACTCCATGTCACAAAAAACATTCCTAGAAACCCAGGTAGGAGCCAATCCCTCAGCTCTGCCCTGATTAAGATAACTTGAAGTCTCGTGGCTCCAATTTGGGGGATACACCCAGAATGTGCTGACACATATCCAAGAGGAACAGGCTGAGCAGGCTGTATTAATATGTGCCTTACTAATAGCTGTTACCTTGCAGCATCTGGTAAATGCTTAGAAGACACTGGAGACTGAACAGTGCAGTTTCCACACTGAAGATCTGATCTTTTTCCTCAGTATTTCACTCACAAAATAATCTAGCGTTTCCTAGGTAAACATGCCTCTGTCTTTGTGCTGCATGCCACAAAGCATCCAAGTAAGAAAAAGCAACACTGTAGGAAAACCCTTGTAGCAAAATATTCAACCTTCTTGTTTACTTTCTCATACTTTCACAATGTGAATGAAAGCCAGCCATGTGCCATCGAAAAAGTTGTTGCAGTTGCACAGATACTTCACCCCATGTATTTTTGCCTATCAAACACAGACAGTTCATGTCAACATTTCCATTACATGTCAGTTAGGGAAGTACATGACGTCTTATTTTCAATGGGTCAACAAACTTTTCACTTAAAGGGAAAGAAAACCAAAACCAAGTAAATATTATCTAATGAGAATCCATATGTGTGGCTTTATGCCAGAGAACATTAAATTTTCTGTTTTCTTACCATTTTTGGCAAATCATTTGGAAGCAAGATTTCTGCTTGCTGATATCACAGTAGAAAGCACTGAAGGGGTGGCTACAATTAAACCCTCTGGAAAGGAACAAAAACCTGTTCTTGATATTCTGATGCATCTAAAGACACAAAACAGCTAAAAATGGTAAAAGGAACAGTTATTAGTTTATGGACATGTCTTTTCTCACAGGCTTCCCTGGAGTGGAAGCTGATATAATACAGCTGTCCCAGCTTCAGCACAGCCTAAACCTGGTCAAAAACACACTCTTCACATCCAAAATCTTTCACTTGCTGCTGAGCTGGCTACAAGACTCATTTTAAGATCCTGTTGATTTTTCAATCACTGTTCAATTTAGGCTTCCATATAACTAAATGAGGTTTTGGTTCCCTGTTGCCCAGGTCATGTTCTGTACTTGGTAGATATTGGGCTGCAGCTTATACAGAAACAATGTAGTGCTATAAATCATTAAGTGTCAGGGTCTTTTCACACTATGTTCAACAGTTCTGGAACACATGACTTGTAGAGATTCAGGAAACATTAGTTTCTGTAAATACTGTCACATCAAACTTAAAAGCATATTTCAACAATATCTTTTCTAATCCTTGTAGTAGTAATTGCTTTGGACATTCATCATTATATGTCCCATTATTTTCAAGACAGGGACCATAGTTTTACATGTGTGTATATGTTGCAGTCAAAGCAAGGTTGCATGAAATAAAGGGAAGATTTCCCATACAGCCATGGAGTCCTAGGAAACTTCAGGTCTGAACTGAAGAGGTTTCTCCTCTTTTTCCTGGTCTGGTTTGCATGGTAGTCCCAAGCAACAACTCAGGGTGTTTCAAGCGCACAAGCAAACAGTCTCACAGGCAAAAGCACCCTTTATCACTGTTCATTATGAATTCAAATTCATTGCCTAAGACATCACATGAGGTCATAAAACCCCCCAGCTATTAACTTATAGACAATAATTACTGAATCTGACCTGAACACAGCACACAAAGCCACAGGACTGCAGAGAAAGAAATCAGACTTCTCTGCAAATACAGAAGACAGATATTTCCAAAAACAAACCAGGGGTCAGAGCACATGGGAATGAAGTAAAATGAAATAAATGAGAACCAAGGAAAAAGGCAGACCTCTCCCACTCTCCCCTTAAGCATGCAGATGGCTTTTCCAGACATGGGAGCAGTCCCAGAGAGCTACTCTGAGCTGTGCCCACCCACTCCAGCCGTGGGATACAGAGGACACACTTCAGTCTCAGGACACAAGCAGAGCCCACTGCAGGGACTTCCTTCTTCCTTTGGCTGCCTGCCAGCCATTAGAGCTGGCTTAAGCTTTATGCCAAATCCAGGTACCATGGAACTCAGAGAAGTTTTTGCATTTCTCACATGGCTTTTTGGGGGAAAAAAAAAAATGGACCCCAAATTTTGTAACACTTCAAACTTCTGCTAGAATTTAGGGGTTCTTTTCTCATTAATTGTGGAAAATCACAGCATGCCATATTGGTCTTGGTCCATTAATAACATATTGTGGGATCATATTTACTGGCCCTGGAGAAAACAGATATCAATGATGTAAACATATTTTCCACTGAAAACATTGAAGATTCTTCTATGAAAAAGCTAAAAATAAAATTTCCTTGAAAAAAAATTGTTAAGGGTAACATATATATACAAAAAACTAATAAAAAAAGCCATTGCATCCCTGTCATACATAGGGTTTTCCAACTTAAACTGGGGGAAAAGAAGGAAAAAAAAACCCAACCAAATTACTTCCTATTTCACATCCACTTCAGAGAAATTATTTCCCTCCAATTCAGGTTGACCTTCTGAATCATACCTGGATGCGATTATCCCTCAAGAATCCAGAAGAAACGATATACCATATGTGTCACACCGAAATGACTAGCCTTTACCTGGTCCATCCCACTCAGCTTTGCTATTGACAAAACATCATTACAAAAAAGGTCAAAATAACAAATCACTAGAATAGCACAAGAAGATATTTTCTAGTCAAGAGATTCATTTGCCCTGCAACATAAACACTAACATATGCTACAACATACCCACAACAAGAAAGCTAAATGTTAGCTTCTACATAATAAAAATACAAATTTGCCAAAGGTCTGTGCACACTTACATAAACTAACAACACATGAGCCAGGAAACCTCACACAAGTACTAGAGCATATGGTAAATTACAGCAGGAAGGCAGGCAGGCCATTAGACCTTCAGATTAATTGTGATTATTTACATACCTAACTCTTATTTTTTCCTTCTCTCCCCTCTCATGCTCTGTAACACTGTCCCAGGCCTATAAATTAAAGCAAAACAAAACCAAAGCTCTGTGTTTTCTTGGTGTTGGACATGGGCTCTGCTGCAAGAGACCCTGCAGCCCCATTTTTGTAAGTCCACACACTGAAGCCACAGCCCAGCCAGGCCCTTCTCCCTCTGCAGGGGACACTGTGGAGCTATGGAGCATTGTGCAGGCATCCCCATGAGGAAGGATGAGTTTTGGCAGGGTTTGCTGCCCCTCGTCAGGTGTTGGTCTGGAGCCTCCCACCGGTGCAGAAGGCGCAGGGGGAGGAAGGGGGACAGGCCAGTGTTGGAGAGCTTTGCCCAGCCCCAGCTGTCCCTGCCACTGCTCCCAGCCTCTCCCCACAGACATGCTACCGGTGTTGTGGCAGGTGGGCTGAGAAGAGCAAGCAAAGCGCAGTGGAGTTGACCAAAGGGAGTTTTCCCCTTCCAAACACATTGGGAAGATATCTGTAATTCGGTTCTGGCAGGCCAGTCTATTTAATGAAGCAGCAGCCCAGCAGTTTCCACGTTCTGCCAGCAAATTGTTTTCTCCATCCTTGTTTTTGTTTTCACTGTAATCCCTCCTGAGGTGTGTGTGCAAGACAAGTGACCCTGGCTCCTCAGCTGGCCCTGCCCCTCACAGGGAGAGGCTCCCAAGGGCTAAAGGGCCCAAAGCAGTGAACTCACACACCTGAGCTACCTGGACATGATGGATCCACTTCCCAGCCGCCCCAGCTGCCCTCCTGCATGGACAAACGGGCAGTCCTGGTGCCCTGGCAGAGCAGGCCCAGCTGTGCAGGTGTGGGCAGCCCTTTTGCCAGATCCTGTCACTCTTCCATAGCTGGATCCACAAGGCTGGCCTGCCATGGCACCTGTCATCTCATGTTAAAACCAGAGACATTTGAGGGACAGGGTGAAATTCAAGCTGAAACCTGAGCAGGGCCACACCGTCCCCCCCGGTGCTTTTGAACAGTGTCTCCTCTGAGAGGAGGTGATGGCTTTTCCATGTGTTCATGCATCCCACCTCAGCAGGCCAAATAGCTGGAGAGGACTGTCCTTGTGGCCACCACCAGCAGATTTCAGCTCTGGCTCCTTTCAGCCAAACAGTCCCTTGGAGAGGGTAACAGCTTCATTTTAGCATTGGCCAGCTCACACAACCCAACCTTCCAGCTCTTTCTTCCTCTCTTCCTTCATACATACATACAGAGAGTTACTGGTCTAGATACATATTTCGAAAGCCTACTGATTTAGATGAGCACAGACATAAAATCAATTCCTCAGCCTATGGTCTAACCACACCTTTGTATGGTTTATAAGGGAAAAGTCAGTAGTAAAATTAAAACTGTTGTTAACTTCCAAATGGCACTTTCTGTTGTTTTATGTTTGGCATAACTGACCAAATGGGACATGTTCACTTTTAATGGTGGTTTTATTTATTTTTTCAACAGTATTTCTTTAGTACTTTTTCCTTTTATATGACATATTAATACATAATTCAGTGGTTTTATGTCTCCCTGCACAGCCTGCATGATTTCTTGTGCTATTGAACAGTACTATTTATGACCAAATGGCCAAAATGTCTTTTCTTATTAATCTTTTCTGGTCACAGGTTTGCTTGTTTGTTCTTTTGTTTTCTTGACATTTTTTCTGAGCCTGCCAGAGTGCTTAGCTCCCCAATTTCCCTGTCTGAAACAGGTCACCCCAAAGGGTCAGAATTTGCATGTTTACTAACAAGAGTCAGCCAGTCCAACAGAGGTTGAAAATACAGCAGAGACATCGATGTTCACAGAGCTGTTATCACTAAAGGTCCTCTTGCATTGCTGTGACACATGAGGGGGTGCCTGTGAACCAGATGCCCCCATTAACTCCAAGAGCAGCAGCTCCATTTCCTATTCCCAAGGCAGCCACTGCCAGGCACCAGTCCACGTCTGTGTTGCTGTGCCACCTTCCTGGGGCATTGAAACCAAGGCAGCACTGCAACCTGCAAGCCCAACTCAGTGGGGCAGGTGAAACCAAGCACCACCTCCTTTGTAAACATATGTTTCAAGCATGTCCCACGTGGTTATCAGCATCTAGTGTGCACTTCCTAATTGAGTAATCACTTTATCCATAGGTTAAGCACTCACTGAATCCAATCATTATATTACCATGCAGTTAGTACATGGTGTATATCCTTATATGCCATTTCTGGGACATTTTCCATCTGTACATCCTCCTCAGGCAATAGCAGAGGATGTAGAGACCTTCACTAGCCCTTTGATGGACTACAGACATCCTGCTTGTTAGTCTATTATCTAACTGCTTATCAGTCACATTCTCAAGCTCTCATTATTTTACTTTCACACTGCCATAATTAGCCTCTGCATTTTTCAGGCACTCATAGCCTTGCTTCAGCCTGCCTGCATAGATTATACAGAAAGGAAGCTCAAATATTAATGCTGTAAATGCAAGCCTATTAAAGGTGACATGTAAAGGACTGCTGTTAAAAGAGGCTAAAAAGTTTATTTTGCATGGGTTTATTTCCCTCAGTTATTGGCTGCTTCTCTTCCAAGTCCTCTGAACATTGCAGGGGAACAAATTCTGCTCATCTACCTGGTGCAAATAATTTCAGGTAGCTGCTCACGGAAGGTGAGCAGGATTCAGCTGAGCTCATGCAAGGAAGATGCTCTCCTCCTTGTTCCATTTCTTGAGGATATATTTTCTCTTTTTCCATAATTGTAATGGATGGTCTCAAATGCTGCTCTTCAGAGCATTCCTTCCAACTTAGAGACAAAAAGGATAATCATTTGGAAATAGTACAGAGAAGTCTGTCTACTGCTTTCTCTGAGGTCTAAGTTTTCCTCCTCATAACCAAGCATTTTTAATAAGACATGGTGCTGGATAATTCATTGCATCTTGAAACGCCTGTGATGGTAATGACAAGTGTGAACACACAAGTTGGATTTCAACTGTTGTCAATGCAGGAAGAGCACTGCCTTGAGATCTGACTCTGTCCACCAGCAATCCCTTTCATTTTCTCCATGGAACAATGGAAAAACTACCAAGACAAGCAAAGTATGCTGCTGCTAAGGAACAGACTCATCATCAGCACTGTGAACTCATAGTAAACAAGAAACCCAGCAAATTAAGAGCAGCCATTACTTCACACGTACTACTCCTCTCAGAAAATTGGATTTTTGTGAGTCCTTAGTGCTCCATCCCTACTGTCTTGTGTCTTTCTTCCAGCTCTACTGACTTCTTTTGAAATAATTTTTGAGTTATTCCAGGATCTCACCAGTTCCCAGGGACCAATTCTCAAAAGAGTTTTCCTATCTCAGTCCAAACCACCTGCACCTTTCAGTGCATCACCCTTTCTGTTCTCCCCACACTGGAGCTTGTCCCAGTTTATACAATTCCATATGCTGATATTTTAAGTATTTCTCTCCTTGTGAAATTGAAGCAAGCTACAACTCATTTCATCAGTTGTTTCACCTTATTCAGTAATAAGCATCTGCCAGCACAGAGAACAAGGTGTGGAATGTAGATAAAATTCTGAGATTAATTGAATTTCACCTCTCTGTATTTCAAGAAAATAAATCATATTTATTATTTAATTCATAACATGTATCCTCCCTACCATGGTCACCATTATCCTTCTATTGCTAATACTGTTAAGGGGAGTGACTTATGGCTGGGAATTTCAGCTCCATATTGCTCAAATTTTAAGTGTTTTTTATGAAAGCCACTTGCATAGCTATAATTGTGGTTTGCCAAGGAGGTCTCCATTAAAATTATCACTTCCAGGGGGTTTCACCAGACTGTCATAAAAATTTACCCCACACTAAAAGTACTAAAAAGTACAGCTAAAAGTACTCCTTTTCCCATAGAGTACTATGCAGAAGCACATCACTGTCCCCAGTGTATCACCCCTTCACTTTCCAGATACAGCTAGAGAGCACTGGAAGTAGACCAGACATCAACCTCTGCAGTGTGATGCCCATTGCCTCCCAGAGTAAGGTCACAATTTTGTCTCCCATAACTTTTCACAATTTGTCTGTTGAGACTTAAGACTTTGAAGGCAAGTTACTGTGTCTTAGAAACTGAAAAGCCATGTTAAAACTTTACAAATGAGATTTCAGCTGTTGCCACAAATTACATGAAGGTAAACACTATTGTTTTGCTAGTAATGACAGTGGTCTCCTTGCATTTCTCCTCCACACGGTGCAGGACTGCTCCACTGAGAGATCTTAGGAGCACGCTGTATTTTACTGCAGGGATCAGTTGGCTCAACTGAGAGAGAAAAGTATCACCCAGGAATAAGAGAGGTGCCTTTTGCTATTACCAGGAAATCCCCACACATTTGGCCAAGTTATAAACCACAGGTGGTCACTAACTGTGTGTTCCTCATTTTCTGGATGCCTGACTTGAAACCCTGGGGGCTGATTTGCAAAGTGCTGAGTGCTGGAAGCTGTAATTGAAGTCTCTGGGAGCTGTGCTTTGAACATATATCGAGCTATAAAAACACTAAGTACTCCAAAACATCAAACTAGGGCCCTGAAATCAGCAGGTCCTTTGACCTTAATCTCCCTGTGACTCAGCTCCCCATCTGTAAAATGGGAATACTGTCCCCTTCCTGTCTCATAGGGGTGCTGTGAATTTGAATCCATATGCGTCTATTAAGTACTCAAAACGTTCTGCTGAAAGCACAGCTGAAACACCCAAGAGCAAATCAATAATTTCGTATTCAGCACACTGTTTGGTTGATGTGAGGTAAATAAGGCTGGGCCACACTTTGAATGATATGACCAGATGTCTCTGAGCATCATGCAGCAGGGGGAAAAAAATGAATATAAACTCATGTAATTAAAGACTGTCTTGTAATGTGTTTACACAGGGGACCAGAGTTGCGGTTATGTGGGCAACTTTAGCTTTGGCATTTCCAGAGCAAGAAAAATAACATTGCTACTGAGGGATGGTGTATGGTGAATTCTGACACTCAACACTGTGCAGGAGGTAGGTGGAAAGTGCAATGATAAATATATCTTGCAAAAGGGGTAAGTTAAAGATCATTATTCAGGGGCAAAGCAGAGCTAGGACACACTGGAATGAAGGATGCCTGCAGAGCCTTTCCTCACTGCTGTTGCATTAGGATACTGCTCTTAATTACATAATCGTGTATTTTGCCTTGGGAACTCTTGCCTCAGCACACACCACACTTCTACAATATTTTGTTTGTATTCTTCTATGTACTTGCCTAGCTCTTATTCTGCTGCACATTATTCAGTCCCTGCTATGAAGACAGAACTATTAACTTCTGTGTGAGTTCCTTATGGCTCTGGCACTAATTCACACTTAATTTACTTCCACAGTATATAGAGGCAAGTCACGGGGATATTAAGCTAAAAGGAACCACTAATTTGGGACTGGATTTGATTTTTCAGAGCGGGTAGAAGGCTTTGTCAATCGATGCAGTGGCTGTTTGCTAGTAGCAGACAAATCCTGAAACTCAAAGACCTGAAGTGCTTCTCTAGGTACTCTGGAGCAGGCAGGGAGGCATTTGCTGCGATGGACAGAGATAACTGTATTTACTGACACAGCATAAGACCATCTGCTCTAATCTATCCAGCTTCTCCCTCACAGTCCCTCTCTGTTCACCAAGGTCCTTTCTTCCTCCATTCTTCAGGCACTTAAACACAGGCAATTAATTCCTGTCTGGCAATGCCGGGTCCACAGTTCAATCCCCTGTGTATTCCTCAAAATCTGCCTGATCCCACATGTGCTGCCCCAGCCTCTTCGCCAGCAGCATTTCAGCTTCCTTGAGCTCTTCTCTCAGCCTCCCTCTCCCCTCCAACTTTATTTTTCCCCTCCTTAAGAGATCTTCCTATCACCTGAGAAGTGTTTGAATTTATACATGCTGCAAATTTTCAAAACCAGAAAAATTTGGCTAAATTTTTCAAAATAGAGAGAAAGATGCAGTATATCCCTCTAAAAACAATGTAAGATCCATCTTAAAATACCGTCTTTCTTGGCTGGTGACAGTAGGTCTTTGCAAAGAAAATACATCAGAATTTGTCATGTAATTTTCCTTTAACCCTGCTAAAATTTGGTTTTTTTCCTGAGAATGATAAAATTCACTCTGCAGCAGGCACCCAGCAGAGAAAATTTCAATCAATTTCCCAAAATCAAGGTCTGGAGAATAAAAGTAAACACATTCCATTTAAAAAAAAAAAAAA
>VZTX01011994.1:830105-844630 GCA_013400915.1 Pardalotus punctatus
AAAAAAAAAAAAAAAAAAAAAAAAGAGGAATGAAAGAAAATTCCTTGTATATAAGGAGTGCTAAGCAGAGATTACAACCTCATCAGTTATGTATGTGATAGAACATTATAAGTCAACTGTGCTGTAAAAAGCAGTTTTTTTAAGACACTTTTTTGGGGGTCATGTCACATGTGTTGTGTATTAGAAACATTGCACTGCACCTTATGAGCAGCTCCAATTTTATTACTGAGCTTTGGCATTTTATTGGTGGACCTGGATCATCCTGAATATGTTAAAGGGTGAAAGAAGGTGTCTCTTCCGTAAGAGGCCGAGGAAAAAAAGAAAATAAGAAAGAAAAGAAAAAAAAAAAAGAACCAGGAGGTATAGAATAGATTTTTATTGGTAAGTTTGATGTAGCCAGCCAGCAGGATTCAATGTCACTGGAGGGCAACACCAATCTTTTGTGCCATGGTAAACTGATCACACCTGGAAACTTCCTGAATATACCTTTGTAGGTTACACTGTATTTTACAGAGTAACATAAAATTACAGAGATTGCTGTATTTTGCAGAAATCTCTATATTTTCTGTTAGCTTAAAAAAATAAATTTAAAAAAAGACCTCATTTATTAACTCAAGAATCTGTCCTCCAGAGGTGGTTGTGACCCATATTCAGTTCTGACAGAGCACTATAAACTAGCAAAGTACTTAAGAGTAATTAAAGAAAATCCAAGTTGTTTTCTTTTTCATGCAATAGATAACAAGAGCAGCATGAAACCACAGGGTTAAATTTTTTCACAAGCCGAAGTAAAATTTCCTGTTGTGCTCTGGTCCATGAGGAGAAGTCAAGTATCATCTCATCTTTGTTTAAATTTCTCTCTACATTTCATGTTTTATGTGGGAAAGATTGCCTCGAGATCTCAAAGGGAAAGCCCATTAAACTGTAGATCCCTGAGGCAGCCAGTCCCACGTGGCCTTTGCACATGGGCACAGACCCAGCCAGTCTCCAATCTCTGCCACTAGCTGGCCATAGGCAAGTCTGCTTGGCACCAAAGAGGTGGGAAATTACTCGGGCATGGAAGTCTGAGGATCTATCCTGATACTTCCAGCCACATAAGAAATACTTCATGGGATATCTATCTAAATACTGAGCAATTACACCATGTCACAAGCTGGTGGCTGACTAGGTGAGATGTCCATTAAGCCCAGCCCTGGCTTTCCCTTATCCAACCTCTGTGATCCCCTGTCATGGCCATTTCCTGGGGGAAGATCTGGGCTCCTGGCAGTGGCCTGGCTGCCAGTAGATCACCTGAAATGGCTGTTTACAAGTGAGAAGTGGTTCAGATGTTCAATGGGGAAATATAGTTGAAAGATAGGTGGCAGAGAAGGAACAGCTTGTCACTTCTGCATTGTGTAATGTGATGGCAGAGAAAGAAATAGTTAACCCCACAACAGATCAGTAAGTCATTTTTTTCCATCCTGCTGCTATCTCCTTGCATTTTGCCTTTATTTAGTTGGCTATTTACCCCAGTTATTTCTGCTTGCACATTCCTATGGTTCAACTCAAGTGATGTCTTATCAGCGTTCTACTACTTATCCAAGCTACACAAGTCCCACTGCTCTGGGGCTTGTTAGATAGGGACAGAAAGGAAAGGAGCTTAAAGACAAACGCAATGCAAAATGAGTGGATGCTTTGAGTAATCATTTCCTTGCCTTGTGGAAAACAGTTGCCCCTTTACCCTCCAACCTCATGTCAAAATTTAACCTTGGAGATAAAGACTTCACAGAAGAAAAAGCACTTAAATAGCCAACTGTTTTGATGCTTTACTTCTGCAGAAATGAGCTGCTGTTTTTGATGTATTTATTATACTACATCTGTCTTCTAAATCACAGAGCAGTATTAACATCTAGCTTTTGCCATAAATTATAAACGTCCAAGTAATTCTCCTGAATTTTACAAGTGAAAATGTCACCATCTCAAGATCTATCTTTGGCATGTATACTATTGTATGTATTTTACTTCTACCCTACCCCCCCAAAAAGCAAGATCAAGCACTCAAAACCACTGGAACAAAGATTAGCTGCTTTTAACATTATGCTCAGACTAAGCAGAAGTTTGTGATATTAGATGCCATTCCCCTTACCCCATCCCCCAATCATGCCACAGAGAGGTGATATTTGTCTTGCAACAAAAAAGCAAAAAGGAAGGGAGGGAGGGAAGGAAGGAGACACCACATCTTTGAGACAAATTTTACGACACTCTGAATGATATGTGTGCTTTTTATGTTTATGAAACCACCATCTAGCAAAAAATAGCTGCCTAATATTTTGACACGAAGGTCATTTGAAAGTTTTACTGCCTGCAAGCCTGATCCATTTTGTTGACAAAAGGCTCTCTCAGGGCTCTTTAAGGTGTCCCAGCCTGCTCAACTTTCTCTCTGTCTAGCATTTCTACTTCCCCTCCTCACCCCTCTCCCACCAGACTAATTACCAGCTCATTAAGGCTGTCCTAATGAATTATGTTACAGCATTAAGAAAGGGCTTGGAATAAATGCTCATTTAGGTACAGGAGGAGGGATGGAGAGATTACTACTTGTGTCAACCTTGCCAGCTGAAGCTAACTTGATCTGACCACACTCAACACCCAGACCTCCTACCTCCCCCCCACAAAATCATAAATATTTCAGCTGAAATGAATTTTAGATTGATATAAACATGCTCTTGGGAGGAATTGGCTTCCTAATGCCACAGAAAGAGAAATGCTTGGGAAGGTTATACTATGTGCATATCTGAGCCTGTGCTCTACGAGCTGTGCTGCCTGCACCTGCAAAAAGCTGAGGAGAAACAGGGGGAGTGGAATGCTCTCCCCTTGCTCAGTGCTGTCAGGCAGAAAGGCAAAGGCACCCAGCACTGGACAGCACTTATTTATTCAAAGTATTTCTGCTATATTTTGGATAACTTGAAGGAAGTTAGGCAGAACAGCTTCTGTTTAAGAGCACTCCACACTGCATAGCAAAATTGTTCCTATTTCTTATACAAAACAGTAGCATTGTCTCCACAAAGAATTCCATGACCCAGCCAAAACTGGGAGCTGCAGAGGTGAGTGAGGGTGTCCAGCTCTGACCTGTGAAGTAGATTCTTAACACACTGCTTTCTCAGGCAGAGCTTTATCAAAGACTCCTCACCATCTTCCATAGCCAGCTTAGACACTTGAAGTGCTAACATTCAAATGTGCCATTTTTCAAAGGCAAATCTTGTATCTTAATATTTTGCTATTCTGTTGAACAGGTGTATATATTAGCACCTGGGCATTACCTCTGGCTCTCCAGAGGGATTTTTATCATCTGCAATGCCCCCTCATGCATGTTTGCTTTTCTCGTCATTGGGTTTTTTGACGCAAGTAGGTGTAAGTGATTGTAGAAGAAGATTATGCTTAAAATAGGTCTGAATTTCCTCAAAATGCACTACCAACATTAGTTTTCACTATATGTATGTGAAATATATTTCAGCTATGATCATGATAGCAGTGTACACACCCTTTAAAATCAGGTTTGTGACTGATAAACTTATGCTAAATGTACTAATTAACATAAGACAGCTGAATATGAGACAGTTAGGAATTTATTCTATTCTCTTGGAATCATCTACTTTTTGAGAGTTCTAATTACTTTCAGAGTGGCAAAGAATCATTAAAAGTAGATGAGTTAATACAGTGCCCTCTATTATAATGCTTCTAGGTTACTTTGTTTTCCAAATGCTACACCAGAAAGAGCCACAGACATCAGAAAATGGTCATTTTTAAGAAATCCTTCAGCTGTGCCATATTGCATTTTTAATGGCTTCATTAGCACCCAGCAAGAGTAAATATACACGCAAACCTATGAGCTGACATTTCAACACAGACCTCAAAACCTTTTTAGCTGTAAAGGTAATAATTTAAGCTGTCTCTTAGAATAAGAGGCCACACAAATTCAGAGCTTTCGTACTTTAGAACCTGTCAATAATTGGCTATATTTTAGGAATAATTAAACTGGCTTTACAGAGCATCTGCACCTAAGAGCAGATAGTTTCTGGATGGAACCGGACTGCAACACTTTTTTAATTTCTTTTTAAATACACACACCCTCAAGGGCTTAGGAGATGCCACAAGCTAACCTTTATTTTATGCCCATTCATCATCTTCAAGTCATAAAAACTAATAGTAATTGCAGGCAAACTTGTCTATACACCTCCTTACATTACATAGACACAAGTATGTATATTGTACAGACAAAAAATATTAGACAGTCATTTTTCACACTAAGAGACAACCTAGCAGCCAAGCAGTAGATTATTCTTATCACTCTTTTGCAGTAAAGCAGGAGAGAGAAGGCAAGCACATATACGGCAATTGCTGCCAGAGCAACACATGACAGAGCTGGTACAGGACAAACAAAAAATAAGTAATTTTTCCTTTCCCCAAAGCATCCCATTTTCATCCCAAATTTCTTGACCCCCCCTTTTTTTTCTTCTTTTTGGCCCTGATTGGACTGTTTCTTTTCCCTTCCTTCTCCTTTAAAAAGACAAAGAAGCAGCTGGTAAGCATGGGGAGGAGGTAAGGGGAAGGGCGAAATGTCCCTTCTCCCCCTTTGGGAGTAGATGCAGTGTGCCAGCGGTGTGACAGAAGCCACCCTGCCCCTGACAGCAAGGCTGGGGGGTGAATTGGGCGGCCACGGTATCAGCTGGGGCCATCGGCACGTCCCGCTGCCTATCAGCGCTGTGCCTGGCAGCTGGAGAGATACATTTAGATAAAGCAGCCAGCAATCGTTGATAACAAGTCCCTCAAATGTCAGGCAGCACAAAGGGCAGCATTGATTGCTGCTGTACAGCCCTCCTTTCCTTTTCTTTGGTGCTCTATTCCCCCCCCTTTTTAATATAGCAAAGACTCTGGCTGGGATAATCTACCGGCAGAAAAGGCCATTGTGCTGCTACATGTATTGTGTTATTCACTAAATGGAATTTATCAATGTTTCTCTGATTCCCTTTCCTTTCTCCTCTTCTTCCCCTCCATCCCCTAGCTGCTACCCAGCCTCTTCTTCACAGAGGTGGGCCTGGTCCAGGAAAGGATGGACATCAAGTCCTAGATCAGACATATGGGTTCTTTGAAATCTATGGTATAGATTTCCTCCTCTCTCCCACAGCTTTGGATGGGTGCCCAAAGCTAACACTCAGCTCAGCTGTCATTTGTTTCTGACACAGAACTGACATGGTTGACATTTTGGGGCCATTTCATCCCAAAAGTTGAGGCAGTATGAAAATGAAAAGTATTTTGAATATCAAGCATTCAATATGTTCTCTCTTTAAGCTACCCAGTTGAGCCCTGGCAACCTACAAAGCTCAGAGTCAACTCGTTGAGATTTGCAACAACATTTGGTAGAGGGGCTGCTGCCCTAGCAAGAGACACCCCACCCTCTGCCATGAGAAGGAGATTGGACTTTGCAACGAGAAGCAGCACCAGCATAAGACACATGTGTAAAATAACACAATTCAATGCATTTGATGTTAAGGACTCCTGTGCTCCAACTGCTGATGCCTCTAGTGTTTCTCTTCAACATTTCATCCTCAGCCTCTCTCTCCAGAAAATGAAAATAACGTATTGCCTGCTCCCACATGCCAGCTGTGGGCTGCAGGAGCCAGGCCAGTTGGTGTTTACAAAGTACAAGTCACTAGCAGGTTCCCAGAAGGTCAAGTAGTGACACATTTCCAGTCCATTGTTCAGGACTGTCCTCCACCACAGATCCCTTCTTGATGCCTAGGACAGGTAAAAGGGGACCCAGTCTGTAGTAGAAAAAGGGGCCTCAGCTTTCAGGCATGCTCACTGCATTCACATCAACACATTCCACCCTCACTATCTTTCAAACTGATGTGAATTTAAAGCCAAATCTCTGGTTCACTAATGAACAGGCTGTTCCCAGCTATAAAAAAAATTACAACTCCCAAGACTTTATAATAGTTTTAATTATTATAATTTTAGACTTCATACTTCACCAATAATAGGGCTCAAACAAAAAGTGCGGAGTCCCCAGAGAAATAAAATTACAATGGGTTTTGTCTCATATGCTTGCTATAATTACGACTATTTGATCTGATGCACTTTTAGACTTTTATATTCTCAGCATTGGTGATTCAAATGTAAACCTCTCTGAGGATCCTTCTGAAGGCCGGGAGGATCGTATCTCATTCCCTGCACAGAAGTGTTTCCTATACCCTCCTCTCTCATACAGGGATGAGGAGCTGGAAAGTATACACCTCAAGCCACCCCAGAGGTGACCACAGTCACAAAGAGCATCCCTGGGCAGCAGCTGTTCTGCAGGGAAAGCCGGATGCTCCTAGGCAAGGTGCTCAGCACTAACAGCTTTATCAGCTCCTGAAAGCCAAGTGTGCAGCATGAGTCCTCAGAGGGAGCAATGACATGGGCAGGACCATGACATGGTGTACCTGGATGTTCCTTACAGCAAGGAACAATGTCTTGATCACCATTTACCAGGTTAAGGCAACATGATGTCTGTCCTCTGTCAAACCTGAGCTCTGCCTCGCCAGACTGACAACAGCACAAGCAGCTACCTGGGGACAAGCACAGGTATCATGGTGTGGTTGGGAGCTCAGAGGCAGGAACTGACTTGCACTTCTGTGCTATCTTCTCTCCCCTCGATGCAGAAATTGCACTTGCAGCTCTGTTTAGAGCTGTTTAGCAGCTCTTTGTGGCATTTTTCTACTCTTTATTTGTCCTACCCTTTTTGAAGCCAGTTTTACAGTGCAAGTAAATTTAAGCATTTACCTTTTTTACAAAAAATACTACTTTGATATTAGGAAAGAAGGTAGGCAGGGAAAAAAAGTATTTTCCCCACAGAAATGAGGGTTGGCAGTTCCTGCAGCATAGTGATCTCTTATACTTTTTCCTTCAAGTCTGGAAGTGAAGGGGACAGGGGAGAGTTTGTCTTTTCAGACACAGCTTCTTTGATCAGCGTCATTCACTCTGGAGAACGGAATATTGAATTCCTTTTGCAGTCAGGCTGTACTTAAGCTCTTTTGAGTCTGGCTGCAGTTTGTGGACTTTGTGAAACATGAGTATCCCTCCCACCTCTCCTCTGCCTTTCTTCCCTGACATAGGGATTTTCAAAGGGCATCATACTGCTTGACCTGAGAAATGGGGTGTTCTAAAATGTCCTTGGCCATTGCTCACATACACATGGCCATACTGGGAAATTGGGCAGAAGTACTCTTGAACCAGAGGGCTGCATTCTCACCCCAAGCTCCTGGGTAGGAGGTGTAGGAGGTGGAATTCATAGCCACATATGGCCTAAGTATATATTCAGCTGCAACCTCCATTACTAAAGTAAAAGGACATGAAAAGAAAAAAAAAAAAAAATTAAGCTCTTAGGATACAATTTTTGGCAAGGGACAGTATTTCCAATTATACTGAATGTCTGTTAATGCTGATATAACCAAGTCTGCCAGGTTTTCCATTGCAAACCACAAATTTCAGGAGTGTGTAAAACTCTGCTATGCAAATGCATAGCCCGCAGTGAAACTTGGCAGATAAAGCTTCAGCTGGATAAAGGTTTTACAATAATCTTTGTTTAAAACAAAGTTAATTAAATTTGGGTCTAAGCAGATTTTCAAGCATTTTTAAGTTACAGAATAATGCCAGGACTTAATTGCACCTTTTATCCAAAGATCTTTAAGTACAGAGGCATCACATAAGCCGCACGGTGCAGTTGGGAAGTTCATTCCCCTTTACACTCAATCCAGAGCAGGACCAGCAAGGAGCTGGCCTGGATCTCCCTCAAACAGGCTGCTCGTGTCTCTTTGTGCTGCTTTGCAACATCCAGCTGTTTCAGCAGCCACTGCAGACAGACAGTAGGGAGTGCAGAATCAACACTGTGGGGGTTCTGATGACTAATTCCTCTCCTGCCATCCTGTCCCAAGCCACAGCAACCCCTCCATCAGGAAGGGTTGCTACATATTCACTGCATGATGAACCCCTGCCCTGCACAGTCCTCTTTTGCCCAGGTGGAACAGAGCACACCATAAATCAAATCCAGTGAGTTTAAATGGGTCTGCTAAATTGCACAGTAAATTAAAGACACACGCGCACACACACATATGCAAAAAAAGTGAAAAACAAATAGGAACATAGGCCTGTTGTCAGCTTTTTACTAGGGAGGGAGATATGGCTCCAGAGGCTCTCATTTTAAAATGTATCTGTTCCCCAAACTGAAAAGCTAATCAATTCATCCATACTGCAGACTAATTAAGTTTGGTATTTTGTGTTGCAGCAAGGACAGGGAGGCAACAAAATATATTTGGTCTACTCAAGAGTGGCTACTCTACTACATACACCATAGAAAAATTACTATATTTTAATCAAAGCATGAAATTGCTTTAAGAAATGGAACTAAAAAATAATTATTTAGTGCCAAGGGTGAAAAAATGCTCCCAAGGCAGGATGGTTCCTAGCAGTACATAGCACCAAGTCTTATAAGGACAGATCTACCTTCTCCCCATTTTATAACCAAAAAAACTAGAAGTGATTTTGATTTGTCTTAACTCAGGGACCTAACAAGAGCAAATTTCAGTTCAAGCTGACCCCAGCCCCATCTCCTTATGTACAGCCAGCCCTTGCTTGTTATCTGACAGCAGGAGCAAACAGCCTGTTGAACCTTTTGCTCTGTCTGAAAGACCACAGCCATGAGAAAACCACATGGATACAGCAGAGTTTAAAATATCTGTGTTTGCTTATCAAACAAAGAGAAGATAAACACAACACAGAAATTCTGCTTCTCAGGCAAGATACCAGTGGCCCTCCTGATAGTACAGGACTACTCCAAAAACTCACTGGGGCTGCAAGCCTTTTGCACACACACCACCCAACAAAAGCCACACAAGCACCACTCAGCAAATATTGGATTATCTTGATTTTGTGCAACTCCTTTTTCATACATTTTATCCATGATTCAACTTTTCCTTGCTGACAAAGGCTGAAACAGGCCATTGTGCACCAGTTCCTTTCATGACACAAGTTGAGCAAATTTAGCTAGGGCAATGCTTTGAGAGCAGCTATTTTGTCCCATCAGGAAAACTGTCTCATGATGTTCAATAGGCACAAACAACAGTGCCTCTGCCAGGACCTGGCCTCTGAGGAGCTCAAAGAGAGACTTTACTTAGCCTTATGTAAGTACAGTAGGGGAAATGCTCTGACAAACCTTCACCTGGATTAAACCCGGGCAGAGCCTATTCCTTCATGTGTGGGAGCGGGGCATCAATCTGGGAATGCTGATGCTGGCTTGCACAGTTATGTGCTGGTTCCCAACGGGGACCTCCCTACATTGTAACACAAATAAACTCTGCCCCAACCTTGTCAACCTGTCTTTGAGCACCTAAAGGTGCTTGTATGATTGAGAACTTGGGCTCGTTCCCCTCTGATACTCAGCACGCTTCTCCCCCAGCACATGCCGTGTGGGGCTAAAGAGAATGGTCATGAGAAATGAGGTAGTGAAGTAATCCAGAGTACAGTTCTGAAAAATAGTTTAAAAGTATTATTTATGGTCTAAAATTATGTTGGTTCTCAGCAGTAAAAAAGAAAAGAAAATCCATATCTCTGTGGGTTATTAAGGGTAGCAATTGGGTAAGTAGAAATGGAGAATTATTAAAGACTTAACAGGTCAAAGGAGAGTGTGAGAAACTTGAAAGGAAGGAAATATTTTTTCCTCCCTGAGGAGAGATGAAGTAGAAAAGGGGGGAAACCAAGGCAGCAAGCTAGCTCTCTGAGGAGACCTGTAACCACAAAGAGCCCAGGATCAGACTAGGTTTTCATTGGGATCCATATGCTTACATGGGATTTTTACTTGGGTGGAGGGAACATATGAGTTTTTGAACCATTTTCTAGTTCTTTATACTGCTCTGGTGCATAAGGCTGCTATAGTGTCTTTGCAATGACAGCTGGCTTGGGTTTTTCCTCACGTGTCTGCTCGCAGCACCATTTGAGTAGCTGTCACCCTCTTCATCACTGCAAGGGAAAAAATGCCTTCGCAGCCAAGAGGGGATCTGACATTCTATTTCTGTCTCTCCTCTGCAGGACAAGTGCTAGGTATAGGAAACAAGGCACTAAGATCAATTGTATAATGTCAAAAAAAGAAAAAACAAACCAAAAAACAAACCACAAAACCAAAAAACCACCCACAAAAAATAAACATTCAGAAATAAAAAAAAAACCACAGGGATGTTTTACAATACATACACAAAGAATGATCCATTTTGACTGGCTTATTATAAGTTGGTAAAAATGGTAATGTTTGCAGAGAGACAATGCTTTCATAAATATATATTATGTGTAAAAGAAATTAATTTTTCATCTCTAATGAGGGTTGATTTAGAAAGCAGTCTGCATGCTTCTATGTCTCACAGCCTCCTCTTGAATCTGATACCTAATCCAAGTCTCAAAAGCAGAGAGGCAGAATGCCAATGATCCAGGTAAAAATGTAAAAAGCAGCAGCAACTCTTGCCTTTGGCATTGTAAAAGTCAAACCACTGTAGCAGATCCTACCACCTAATGAGCAGGAAGAAGGGGAGCTCTCACATCCGAGATGCAGGCTTCTTTAAAAGATTTGGCATCAAGGCTGCAGCTTGAAGGCAAGAATTCACTCTCGACCCCCCTCAAGCAACTGGATGAAGCCAAGCTTTGAATGTCAGGCCCTGTCATTGCAGACACAGCATAAATGCCCTGCAGTAATGCCACCACCAAGGCAGCACTCCATTGTCAGAGCACCAGCAGCGCAATTCATATGAAACCCAGCAAATACGACAGTGCTTGAATATGAATCTGAAGACAAAGCAGAAACTGCAATCAACTGAGAACACGCAAGTCACGACTGAGAAAAAGAACATTTCACAGAGGACTTTTCAGTGCTCTGGCAGTAATTCACTGTTGGGTGCCATGGAAAGGAAGGGCCCTGCCCAGGCTGCAGAGGGCCTGGCAAGGCTGGACGGTAGAACAGCCACTCGACCAGCAGCAACATGGCCAGTACTGCTCTGTCACCAGCTCTGCCCAGACAGCCTCTCAAATACAGGCTTCTTAGATGCTTTAGGACAAGATTCCTCTCAGCTAATTCTCACTATATAAAGGGTAAACATAAGGCATATATGGAGGGTATCCGAGTTAAAGGGTAGTAATAAATAAGTCTTCTGAAGTTTTATCTCTAACAAACAGAGAGAAAAATCAACTTTGGATAGCAAACTGTCTTGCTCATTTTAAAAATCCTTCTAAAAAGGTCTGAGTTACCCTCATGAGACACCCCTTTTCTATGGTGGGTACCTAAACAACCGGCTTAGGCCTGATGACTGTACTTTTGATGGCAAAAGCTATTTTTGAGGATTCCAAGCCTAATTATTGAGCTTACGTTCTGTCAGGGCCTTTTCATTCAAATACAACTCACATACTGGTTTTCTTCATGTAAATATCCAACAGAAAAGGAAAAAAAAGGCAGAAAATCTATTAAAAACTATAAAAATAACAACAATAAGAAAAAATATAGTTTCATTGTAAGTTCAATAGAAATTCACTTTTCTGCTTTTTAGTGCTCTTTTGCACTTGTAAATGGGAAATTGGGCCCCTATGTTCTATGCAGTTTCTAGCACTTTGTGTGGAACAAACTACTCCACACATCAGACATCTAACATATGTTGTTTACATAACACCTTCAGCAGTGTTGCTACTCTCTCTGAACTCAACAGTTCCCCAAAATTTGGGATCTTGCAAATTTTTCTATTAGGAAGAAGCATTTGGCAGTGGAGCCTGGTATCTATTATAGAAATTCTGCTCTCTGACAAGGAACACCGAGTCCCATTTGCCAGGTTTGAGGGTGTCACACGACAGGAGATTTCATCTTCACTGGCATCTTTCTATCAGCACACAATCTAAAAAAGACTCTCTCCTAGTCTGTTCAGGGTTACTCAAGATAGCTGTGCTCAAAGCTTTCCTTTATGTCTTTTTCCCCTGCCATTTCTGAGGCTCAGTGGTTCTTCTGTACCATGGAAATCTGAAGGGTCCAGGATGTTCCTCTGACCTGGACACTAATATGCATATAGAGAATCATCTGAAGAGCATCACAATGTCCCAAAGGATTTAACCACTTCTACTACTTGAAAAGGAGGACAGCAGTTGTTCCTAAACTCAAAATAGAGCTATCATTGGGTCATGCTATAATCTGAGGCTGTGATGTCAGGAACTTTTTTTAGTGCACACATGTGTGTGATCACAGATTGGGCCAAGATAAAATGGAACCTCCATATCACTGTAATTAATAAAACCATAAGAAGTAATATTAGTAGGACCTTTATAATTTCCTTTCTATTAATTCTAATGTATAGTCCCAAGAGACACTTCAAAGTAATGTAAAAGAGCTGGGCCTTATTTAAATTATATCCTTTTGGACTCATGTTCTGCTACCTTCTTCAACTAGAATACGTAATGAGAAGACCATGTACAGCACTATCTCCAGCTTCTTGTCATCTTACAGCATACTCACAGGGTTACTCATGTCATTGTTATGAAGTCATTAAAACCATGTGGTACACAGAGGCAGCCTGCTTCTATTTCTGGTCCAGCTCCACACTGTGGGGAAAGTGCCATCCTTTCCTAAGTAGAGTCAGGCTCCCATGGAAACTATGCTGTTATCTTGGATTTGCCCTCTTTGAGCAGCAAGTCCCTAGTGGCCGTTTGTGGAGACCTTAAAAGTGCATTTGCCATCTTTACAGGAAACTGCCTGGGTAAAAATAAGAGCCCGTCTGGGTAGAAAAGGTCTCTGTTCTCAGTACCAGAGCTCTGAAAGCAAAACAAAAGCCAATGTCCTCAATGGAATAAGTCTAAGGAGGTGGAGAGAGTTCTCCTGCCCACACTGCTCTGAAAAGTACATGTAGAAGATACTTTCAACCCTGGCTAAATCGAGTGTTTCTTATGTGCAATACCAGATTGAACCGCCAAAGCAAGAGTATAAACAACAGGAGAAAGGGGATTAAAGGGTGAAGAAAAATCCTGCTCTGTATTTCAAAACAGAACAGGCATCTTATTAGCATTTAAATGAATAGACTATCTGGATGGTGAAATCCTTATGAACCATTGTGCTCTAGACAGGAGTGAATCTTGACCCTCATTACCAAAAGCCACCCTGCATGCGACAGGGTGTTTGTGAAGCCAGAGAAGCAGATGTTCTCCACACCAACATCACTTCTCTCTCTGTCTGTCTGCAGTCAAGAGAGACTGGACTTGGTGACCTAGGTGATTTTTGCTGCTTTTATATTCCTTAATAAATAACATAAATATTAATACAATGGCAATGACAAAACAACAACAAAAAAACCCATAAACCTGGAGCAAGACACCAGCACAGCAGTGAGCTGCACAGGTCAGCACCCTGCAGCAAGCAGTAATCTGCCTATTTTGTATTTGAAGGGATAACAAATACTCACCACAGCCTAAATAACCACCACATGCCTGCAGAACTCCTACTGCCAAGAGAGGGGCTGTCTCATGCGTGGGGTTGTCATGTGCTGCCAGCAGCAGTGCCACTGAGATCTCTGCTTCACACTTGTATCCCAGTTCTGTTCTTCCTCACCACAGCACAGCAGGACTCAGCCCTGCACCCCAACTTTTCTCCAGCCTGGCAGCTGCACAAGTGGGGAGCAGGGCTTGGGGAAGAGGAAGGAAGATAAAGGCTATTCCTGGCTTGCCAGGAAAACTGCACCAAAGAAGAGAGGCAGTGGAGGGCACTGACTTCAGAGAGAGGAAGACAATGAGGCAGGTGTGGGAGATGAGCTCCATCTGTTCAAACCAAAGGTATTTCTAGCATGGGCTGCACTATGCAGGAGATGAGCACAGAGATTCCATGGTGGACTTCAAATCTGTGGACAGACACCTCCAGTTCTCAAGCTATCTCTTCACAGCACAACCTGTTGACCCACAGAGACAGCTTCTCTGGTGACACAAGGATGTGCAACATCCTTGCTGGGGCCATCTCCACACTTTCTTTTACTGCCCTCACTAGATGTGGTGAACGGATGTGGCCATCCTTCTGTGGCATTTGCCACCTCTTAGGGTTATACCATATTATATGTATCATTAGTGCTCTAATCACAACTGCAGCTGAGGACTTGCACAAGCATCTTTTATGTTCCTTGTTTCTTTTCTAGTAAGTTTTTAAGCTCTCGGGAAGAAGAGCTGAAAACATGAAATGAATACACATCAAACCATGAAGCACAGAGGAAAAAACCCTGAAAAGAAGTCATGACTTCTCAGCTCAGCAGGTATGCTAAGGGCACAGCTAAGGTTGGCAGTCTAAGATGCCTTTGTCTATGTGATGTGAGATACATGCACAAAACGTGAGAAAAATTTGTGTGTGCCAGTGACTGCAGGGGAACTGTAATTAGTCACAGGCAATGACAACAAAACTTCTCCTGAGAGAGCAACATCAAAACTCAGAGGTCTGAATAAAGTTTAAAAAAAAAAAAAAA